>MU186993.1:56090-81027 GCA_016904865.1 Pissodes strobi
TAATAATAATAATAATAATAATAATAATAATAATAATAATAATAATAGCAGTGAAACTAAATCTTGTGGCGACGGAGAAAGTTCCTTACTACAATTACGCACCAGAGCCAGTACTTGAGAATGGCGAATATAAATTGTATTGGGACCGTACTGTTCTCACCGACCAAAGAACTGTCAATAATAGACCGGATCTTATTTTAGTGGACAAACGGTTAAGAAGAACGACGCTTATTGACGTGGCCATACCAAACAACAGCAACCTACAAACGAAATCCAACGAGAAGATCGTAAAATATCGAGACCTTCAAGAGCAGATTAAAAGGCAATGGGAGATGCAATGTGTCAGAACGGTTCCAATAATAATATCGTCAACGGGACTTATTCCAAAAGCTTTGTTAGAAAACCTTAAACAACTAGGACTAAGTGAGCACCTCTACAAAATCATGCAGAAGGCGGTGTTACTAGGGACTGCACGGGTCGTTAGGAAGTTCATGGGCACAGAAGACCGACCACCATCCAGGACCCGATAACATGGAAAGGGTCACACCAGAGCTCAATCCTTTTGATATCTAGAATATCTGGGATGAGTGAATGTCCCCCTTTGAGGGAGTACGAAGGCCACATGGCCAAGTAATTAATAATAATAATAATAATAATAATAATATTAACAACCTGCTTAGCGCACCGACTATATGCCCACTGTGAGCCAAACAGAAAATATGCGCTCAGAGTTCAATGGGGTGCAAAGAGCAACTCATAATCGACTCTGTCATCTGTAACCAGGCATTTTCTAAGCGTAGGAATCTGTACATGGCTTACATCCATTATAAAAAGGCTTACAAATCTGTACCTCATGAGTGGCTACTAAAGATTCTTTAAATATATAAGACTGATGTTAACATTGTTAACTTTTTAAGGCATGTCATGACATCTTGGCAAACGAAAATATATCTTAATGAAGCCGGGATTATCACCGAAAACATACCAATAAAAAGAGGTATATTTCAAGGAAACGTCTCAGCCCGCTATGGTTCTGTATTGCGATGAACCCTCTATCCCACCAGCTGAATTCTACTTCCTATGGATACAATATCAAAAACAACAACGAGGCAGGAGAGAAAGTCAATCATTTGCTCTATGTCGATGACCTAAAACTTATGGGAGCTACCAAAAATCAGCTAGAGCAAATGTTGAAGATTGTAGAACAATTCTCCATAGATATTGGAATGCGGTTTGGACTGGAAAATTCCCGTACAGTGAACATCGTACGAGGCAAAATAGATCCAGGTCACTTTGAACTCAGGGACGGCCAGAACATCGAGGCAATGAAGGGAGATGAATTTTACAAGTTCCTCGGAATGAAACAAACATTGCGCATATCACATGGCGCAATGAAGGCTGAGTTAACAGAAAAATTTACTAGAAGGATAAAACGTTTAGCAAAAACTCAACTTAACAGCCAAAATCTCTGCAAGGCTATTAATACTTATGCCGTCTCAGTTCTTGGCTACTCGTTTGGACTGGTAGCATGGACCGGCACTGACATTGAAAATCTCCAGCGGAAAACAAAAACTTTACTTACAAGAGCACACAAACACCATCCGAGGAGCACAGTGGAGCGAACAACCTTGCCAAGACATCTAGGGCGGATCTACGTAAACAATTAGATCGGAAAATAAATAATTTGCGCAATTATTTTGATACGAAAAGGCGAATTCCTCAGAAGTTCATAGGGCAGTTTGTAACGTAGATGACTCTACACCACTGCGTTTAAAAGAACACCAGTTTCAAGACCGCTATCATACCGACCTTGAGAAAATACGAGTGTGGAAGGAAAAGCCCTTACATGGGAGGCATGCGAATGAGGCTACCCAGGATCACGTAGACAATATAGGGTCGAACTATTGTTTAATTTTAGGACAAATGTTCCCCGAAACCGAGGGCGAGGGCTTTCCGCTGGCTATTCAAGATCAAGTGATTCCAACCAGAAACTATCTCAATTGAAGATGCTTCGGTGGCGGATGATCGATGTCGATACGGCTGTCAAACCACTGAGACCATCCAGCATATTACAGAAGGATGCCAAACGTTCGCAGCAAAAAAAATATGAAGTCAGGCATGATGCAGTTGCGAAGATAATCCGTCAGGAACTTGCAGACAAGCTGTTGCTGCTGCAGACGGAAAGGTAAGTTACTATAAATACATTCCAGAATCTGTTTTAGAAATTAACCACCATAAGATCTACTGAGACCGCACTGTGTTTACTGCCCGGACGGCGACCCACAATAGACCGGACATCATTTGCTGTTGACCGAGGCACCCAGTCCGATTGGCGACAATAAAGGAATGATCGATCCTGCCATAATGATATCAGGGCCCACCGTATTAGCCCTTATGGTAAACGTGGCTGCTTGGGCCTTTGCTGCATTGAACTGGAACAAATTTCGGTCGCCCCAAGTTTGCACTTTCTCCACGTCTTGATTTATTGACGTAATCTGCTCCTGTCTGCGGTGATGAGTCTCAGTCGCTGGTAAGGGTTTTTCTGATCTAAAGTGAGAGAGAAGGGTACTGTCATCTGCAAAACTGTAAACAGGATTATTCGTTTGGATCAGCAGGTCATTAATATAGATGAGGAACAGAGTTGGTGAAAGTATTGCGCCCTGAGGCACGTCCGCGTTAATAGTGAATGTGTCTGAGATTTGTCCATCAACTGCAACGTGCAGAGATTGGTTCTTAAGGACACTGGCAAGCCAGCTGCAGACAGGAAACAAACGAAGAAGTTCAAAAATGAAAAAAAAACATAATTTACAATTTTTTATATATGTTTTAAGAAATATCTACATGTTAAAAATCGTATGTTCACTGGAAAACATGTTCTTCCAAATATCAGTTATTTCACACTAATTAGAGAAAATATGTAGCCACTTTCCACTATATCGAAAATAGGAAATTCTGAAAAGATTATAAGAAAAGTAAATATAAATATTTTATTTTTTTTCCAAATAATCAGGTAAAGTAAAGAGGGATTATAACATTCAGCTTATGTACAGGTTGGCTCGAATTCGAGTCTATGTAGGGAGATCTCGGAAAAAAGTCAATATCGGTCAAATTAGGGCAAAATTGAGCATTTAGGTGCTTAACAATACGCCGTATTTCCGTAGATATCCGAAAAAAAAACAGAAATTTTGAAAAATCGTTTTATTTTTTTCCTCGGCTTATTTAAAAACGGATTTCAAATTGAATTGCACTCTTTGCATTGCCACTTTTTCCGCTCTATCCAAGGGTGGTCGTGAGTTTGTATTCCGACGTTTCGTCTTCAAGGGGTCATCATCAAGTTTCTTTTATCAAATACGAACTTTAATTTCATTATCGTTTTTCAGATGATATTGGCGTTATTAATATGAATAAAATGATATTTCAAAATCTCGTTTTTTTTTCGGATATCTCGGGAAATGCTCGGAATTTTAAAACTTTCTGAATGGCATATTGTTAGGCCATAAATGCGCAGGTATGCGCAGGTTTTCCCTAATTTGACCGACACTGTATCTCTTACGATTTGCGAGATCCTCATACATAGACTTGAATTGGAGCCACCCTGTATATTAATAAGACACCATACGTAGCCCATTTTCTGTATACCTACATATAAGGAATAAGAAATTCGACGAAAGCACTATTTCCCTACTTTCACTGTACTCTAGTATTTGTCTTTCTGAGTGTTCTAAGCTTTAAAGCTGAGTGATCTTTATGATGTTTGTTTTACAGTGAAAAGCTCTTAATTTAATAAACCTAGTTTTTAGGACTTACAAACAAAATTAAATAAGTATTATTTCCTTTGTTTCTTCTTAAAACGGAACTAAAAATAAAATATGCTCTAATTATCTACCGTAACTATCTATTTAAAAGGCAGAATTAATTAAAGGCATACAAGCTAAATGTTACGTATTCCAATAGTTATGCAATTGTTATTTTTAATCACATACATATTGATCGAACCTGGAAGCAGGTATGTCTATTGTTTAAATTTTCGCAATTTCCACTAAACCATTTTAACTAGGTGAAAATGCCGAAAGTAATTGCTTCCTGGTTAAGTATTTCCTTAGAGAGTATTATTTAATACCTATAATACCGAACCTTAAGTATTTTGAACATTGCCGCAATAAAAATATGCAGACAATATTTATTAAATATTGACTTATTCTAAATTGGGATTTGGAACCTTCGGCAAAATGCACTACAACACAATTTTAACCACAATACCGAAACAGAAATTTTTCACTCGACGCACGCTTCACTAACCATGTTAGCCACCCACATCAGGAGATAAATTTAACTTACAGTCTATCTAACTCTATTTTATACTAATTGTTAACCATTAACGGCCAAGCATTTAAGTAATTGATCTTAAATAAGTTAGAAAAAAAATCACAGTCCTTCGCAAAGATGCAACCTGAAAATGATTAATAAAAATGCCAAAATGTGATTTGTGATGTAATTCAAATAGTTTTTAAAAATAGCTTTCGGTTAGTTTTAGCTAGTTTAAAATTTTTTAGTCATTTCAACCGGGTCCCATACGTTATAACAAGTTTTAATGGTTCTGGTTATTTATAGTAAGTCGCCAACATTCGGCTAATTTTAGTTAGTTTCAACTTATTTTAATATTTTAAATTTGTTTTGATATGTTCTAGGCTTTTTGGTGCTTTCGGTTACTTTTGCTTAGCCGTTAACTTAACAACGGTTAATTTCAGTGGATTTTAATTTATATCTGTCACTTGAACCGGTTCTGATACGTTATCACCAATTTTAGTGTTTTTGATTAGTTTTAGTAAGTCGCCAAAATTTTGATAATTTGGGTTAGTTTTACCTTTCTTCAATATTTTAAATCTTATCGTATACGTTTTAGCCCGTTTTCGTGCGTTTGGTTAGTTTTGGTTAATCATTCAATCAACTTTCGTTTACTTTCAGTTAGTTCCAATTTATTTTAGTCATTTGAACCGATTCCGAAACGTTATAATTAATTTAAATGTTTTTGGTTAATTTAAGTCAACCGCCAAAATTCTCTCAATTTGGGTTAGTTTCAACTTACTTTAATATTTTTAATCTGTTCAGATACTTTTTAGCCCTTTTTGCTGCTTTTGATTACTTTTGGTTGGTTTGGGTTAGTCGTTCAATTAACTTTCCGTTAATATCAGTTAGTTTTAATTTATTCTATTCATTTGAATCGGTTCCGATACGTTATATCCAATTTTGTTGTTTTTGGTTAGTTTTGGTTAGTCGCCAAAATTCGGTTAATTTGGGTTAGGTTTAACTTGCTTCAACATTTTAAATCTGTTCTGAATCGTTTTAGCGCGTTCTGGTGCTTTTATTTACTTTTGGTTAATAATTCAATCAACATTCGGTTACTTTCAGTTAGTTCCAATTTATTTTAGTCATTTGAGCCGGTTCCGATACGTTGTAACCCTTTTTACTATACCATACCTTAACAGGGGCTCAACAAGTGCCGTGTAAATCATCAGTAGTAACTTCTGCGTCATAAAGTTGCGCAAATTATACAATTTATGAATAAAAAATAATTTTTTTTTGTTTAAGTAAAGTGCATGTTGATCCCATTTCAGGTGTTAATCCAGAACAACTCCCAAATATTTAATGTGGGATACTTCTCCCAAAGGCCTACATTGTCAAGTCTAATTTGATCAAAAACTGGTCTATTAGCCATTGTTATAGAAAAGCCAATGTAATGATATTTTCCATATTTAAAGTTAATTTCACTGTCTCTAGATAGTTCTTAATTTTGGCAAAACCCGCTTTTAATTTTTCACCCACCAATTCTCATTTCCTCGCATGAAATACCACCGCAGTGTCATCAGCATAGGCAAGACTCTTACCATTAACTTCAAGGCTGTAGAGGCATTTAACATAAATATTAAAAATAATTGGACCAAGTACCGTACCTTGTGGGACTCCATGTTGAACCGTCTTTGGTTCACTTAAAGTCTCTGCAATCTTGACATGTTGAGTTCTATGCATCAGATAATCCGCAAAAACATTCAACACAGTACCCCTAACCCCATGTCCCTCCAAGGCTTGAAGGAGCATAGGATGCGATACCGTGTCAAATGCCTTCGCTAAGTCCAAAAACAAAGCAATGCTTTTATCTCCATTATTTAAATGACACATCATTTCAGACACCAGGTCATAAAATCCATGTGAAGTACTTAATCCCCGCTTAAAATCAAACTGATTTTCAGATAAGAGCTTGTTTGAGTCCAAAAATTCAAGTAGTCTACCCTTAAGACATTTTTCAAATATCTTTGCTAAATTTGAGATGATACTTATTGGTCTATAGTTACCTATATCCTCTTTAGCTTAAACCGAGACTTAAACTGTGTGGGTACAAATCAGATTAATTATATGAGCTAAGGGATTTAACATTTTTTAAACTTATTATATGTTCAATAATCTCATTACAGTTTGTCGGTTTTAAGTACACTGAATAGAGAGGGTTATTTACAAATTGAAACGAGCTGGAGGGACTTTTAAATAATAATAATCGTTCTGGGAGACTTCAATGCCCACAACACCAACTGGCTCAAACATCAAAACAAGACCGACAACGAAGGTAGAGAGGCTGAAGCATTCGCCATCAGCTGCGGGCTTACTCCAATTGTAGACGAACCAACTCGAATCTCAGAGAGGGGTGAATTCGCCGCTCTCCTGGATCTTTTTCTAACCACCAATCCTGACCAGTACACAGTTACAGTTGGTCCGCCATTAGGTACTTCCGACCACAAACTTATTACAACGGTTTGTGAATTGCCACTCATACAGAAGGATCCACCATTGCCTCGCAAAATCTGGCATTACAATTCTGCAAACCGGAACGATCTAAGGGAGTTCTACCTAGATTTTCCTTGCCTCGACGTCTGCTTTGGCGCTGACGACCCATCAGTCTGCTGCGAAAATATCACGCAAGTAATCTCCTCAGAAATGGAAGCATACATCCCAAATTCCATCAAGTTACCATCAAAAGGAAAGCCCTGGTTCGACGGAAGATGCGAAAGAGCTGTGGGTAGGAAACAGCAAGCCTACAAGTACTGGCAGCAAAATCAGACCGCTGAAAATCGCAATTATTTTGTCGAAGCGAGAAACGAATGCAAGCGTGTTATCGACGAAACTAAGGACAAATACAATCAAAGGATCAGGAATAAACATTTGCAATGCCCCAGTGGCTCCAGGAATTTCTGGTCGGTAGCAAAGGCAGTAAGTAACAACTTTACAGAAACGTCTCTCCCACCTTTGACAGACGAACGTGGCATCACGGCGACTACATCCAAGGAAAAAGCAAACATGCTCGCCAAAATGTTTTCTTCGCACTCTAACTTAGACGTCCCCCAAGGCAAGACTCTCCCCACCATATCGAACATCAACACTACCATGGCAGAAGTCAAATTTCATCACCGTGATATTCGTAAAATCCTTAAAAGTCTAGATACGCAAAGGGCATCAGGACCGGACGGAATACCTGCCATCGTGTTAAAGAACTGCGCCAACGAACTAACACCCGTTTTTTCCAGGTTTTTGCTCTGTCTTACGGCAAAGGGATTTACCCATCTTCTTGGAAAGTCGCTCGAGTGCAACCTGTTCCACGTTGCAGTCGATGGACACATCTCGGACACATTCACCATCAACGCGGGCGTGCCTCAAGGCGCAATACTTTCACCAACTCTGTTCCTCATCTATATTAATGACCTGCTGACCGAAACAAATAATCCTGTTTACAGTTTTGCAGATGACAGTACCCTTGTCTCCCACTTTAGATCAGAAAAACCCTTACCAGCGACTGAGACTCATCACCGCAGACAGGAGCAGATTACAGCAATTAATCAAGACCTGGAGAAAGTTCAAACTTGGGGCGACCGAAATTTGGTCCAGTTCAATGCAGCAAAGACCCAAGCAGGCACGTTTGCCAAGAGGGCCAATACAGCGGGCCCTGACATCATTATGGCAGGGTCGACCATTCCCTCATCCTCGTCAATCGGACTGCTGGGTATCTCGGTAAACAGCAATATGTCCTGGCATGACCACGCTGCTAACATCGCAAAATCAGCCTCCCAGAAGCTTGGTGCGCTATTTCGCAACAAAAAACTCTATACACCGCAGCAGTTGCTCTTGCTCTACAAAGCGCAAATAAGACCGTGCTTAGAATATTGCTCACATATCTGGGGTGCCGCACCAAAGCACACCCTAAAGCTGCTGGATTCCATTCAGAAGAGAGCTGTGCGTCTCGTCGGCGACCCGGAGTTGACCCGGAATCTAGATAGTCTGGAACACCGCAGACATGTAGCCGAGATATCTCTGTTTTACAGATACTTTCACGGCAGATGTTCCCAGGATGTGGTCCGCCTCATCCCGCCCCTGGCAGCTCCTGTCAGACAGTCACGACAGACGGCGAGAGCGCACCAGTAGGTCGTACAATTGGAAACACCTAGAACATTGCTTCACAAGAACTTCTTTGTCTGGCGCACTGCATCACTGTGGAACTCACTCCCAGGACATCTGTTTCCCACAAATTACAACTTACAAATATTCAAGAGCCGTTTCAATCAACATCTTCGCACACACACCGCTCGTCGAGCGCCATAGTGTCTCCCTTTAGTGTGTGTGCCACTGCCATAAAAAAAATAACCTATAGATAATATTTTTCACTGACATTGTCATTTCCGTTACGGTAACTCATGAGTATTGCAGTTTGCACATAACAAAACTTGGGTTTAAATTTAGCTTTGAGTAGATACCAATTCCATCAAAAGTATTATAGTTACAATTGTTGTAATATGACACAAACCCCGGTATATCAAACTGCAGTAACGATTCTAATTATTTATGACATTCGGTCCAAACTACAATATCACAGTAATTATTAATATTGTAGGTTTCTAAAAGTATCAACAAAAATTGGTGGTCAAACTTCTAATGTTTATATGTAGAATATTGATAAGTTTTTTACTACATTTACCGTAGTGGCGGATTAACTTTTAAGCTAGTAAGTGTTCACAGACTCAGGTATGATCTCAAGAAGTTCGGTTGTAGGATCAGCCATAGTTGATTCTTGATCTTGCACTATCCAGTCGGTATCTGTATGTAGGGCATTCCTCATCGTTAGCCCTGTACTCAATGGAATAACTTGTTGACTATTTTTTGTTTGCTTCATCACAATTCTTGCACTTTGGTTTTGAACCCTGATTCATACAGTCCTTTGCTTCATGCTCTCCAGCATAATTACATCAAACGGGTTTGTTGGGAGAGTCACTAAACTTGTGATTAAACTGTTTGTTTTCTGACACTTAAAGCACTTAAGTATGTTTATATTTTCGCACAATGGGAACCTTTCCCATCCCATATAATTTTTTTTCTTTCCATAAACAAGTGAAACAGCTTAAGGGAACATTCTGCGAAAACAATTTTATACTTTTTTGTTGTGAAGGACTTAATAAAATATTCTTCAGCTATAAATGGGTTTTGTGTCTTTATAATGGATTCCAATCTCTTTCACTACAATCTTGTACAAATCCCGGTATTTTTATCTGGGGATTTTTTAAAATAATTTGTATAATTTCATAGTTTTTGCATAGAACTTTAGTTACTGTGTCTCTCATATTTTCCATATCACATTCAGATGGGAACTTTAGAAGAATTTTTCCATTTGCCAGCTCTTTTTTAGTATTAATTCTAACTCCAATTTCCAGTGGCTATATTTTTTCAATATCTTATTTGGATTTCTGTGAGTTTTGTTTATTCTTTGGCTTAATAATTAAGTTAATGGCTTTACCACTAACTGCTTGTTTCATTTTGCTGCATGGGAGTATGTGGGCTTAGAGAAGGATTCCTCCATACTTTCTGATATGGTATTAGCTTTGTCCTCGATACTTTTTTCACAAAGAGTTTTCATCTTATTACTATAAGCCCCGAATTGCATTTGTTGCTTAAGCTGTTCTCTACATGGAGGGCACATCCAAATAAGGATCTTTAAAATTTCCCCATTCATTGTGTTTCGGTATTGTGGATAAAACTCTGTTTTAGTGCATGTTGCCGAAGGTTCCAAACCCCAACGTAGTATAAAAGGAAAATTAATAAGAGGCCGTAAATGTACAGTTTTAGAAAAATGTAGAAAAAATGTACAAAGAGAATTGATACTGAACAACGGTACAAAATATTTGTGGACTATTGGAAATTAGGAAGCTTCAACAAGAGAGTGGCACTTATTTCAGGCTCAATTTAAAAAAAAGAAAAGAAAACTCAGAAGATTGGTACT
The DNA here is from genome assembly GCA_016904865.1 of Pissodes strobi. Taxonomy (NCBI): domain Eukaryota; kingdom Metazoa; phylum Arthropoda; class Insecta; order Coleoptera; family Curculionidae; genus Pissodes; species Pissodes strobi. The sequence continues at coordinate 66,403 of MU186993.1, forward strand.
ACGCAAGAGAATGTAACTATAAGTACCATTTAAAACTAAATGAAAATTTAATAGAAGTGTGTAAAGTGTGTTTTAAAAAAACATTTGATTTATCAAACAAATTTATTGAAACGGTTATAAAAAAGATTCTTATCACAGGCACAACATTGGACGATGAGAGGGGTCACCATCCACCAAAGAACAAAATTGAAACCGACAGAATTGAACTAGTTAAGAAGCACATCCTCTCAATCCCGGCATATAAGAGCCATTATTGTCGCGAGCGAACAGCAGATTGAACATTTTTGCCGTTTTTTTGTACTCTTACAAGGATGTATGAGGAATATAAAATTTGGATATCACCTCAAAAGCCTGTCAGCAGAAAAGTTTACAAATCTATTTTTCATTGAATATATCCATAAAAAAATGGAGTAAGGATACCTGCCAAGAATGCGACAAAAAGCAATGTATGATAAGAAATGTCAAAACTTATAGAAACAGAAAGATTGACAAATGAATTTGCGCAAACATCAACTAGATGCTAAAGAGGCATATTCCGCGAATGAACAGGATAAGGAAAAGGGAAAGCAGGACCAGAACAGAGCTGTATTTACGTTTGATTTAAAGCAATGCCTGCCGACTCCAAGCCTGACCACATCAGTATCGTTTTATAAGCGGCAACTATGGACCTTTAACTTAACAATGTATGATTGCGTCAACAACAAAACTACATGTTGTAGGTATGTGGTAGAAAACACTATCTGGTCGAGGTGCGAATCAGACTGGTTTTTGTTTGTATAAAGAGCTTTTGACTCTACCATCAAATATTAAACATATAACCCTTTATTCTGATACGTGGCCAGAACAAAAATGGTCACATAGTGGCGATGTTTATGACTTTGATGCAGAATTCAAATTTTCAGATAATAGATCACAAATTCTTAATACCAGGACACACGAGAATGGAATGTGACACCATTCCCTCAATTATTAAAAAAAAGAAGAAACATTATGAGAGCCTTATAGAACAGCCCAGAGACTGGATTCAACTGATTCGATCATGTGGCAAAAAAACTCCCGTTCAAGGTACAGGGGATGAAAAAGGATGATTTTATCGATTTCGCCTTGTTACTAAAATCGTGTCTACAAGCTAGAGAAGTGGATGATCATGGGAATAAATTTGTATGGAAGAATGTAAGATTGAATCGCTATGACAAAACATTCGGTATATTTTTCTACAAGAAAAGCCATAACGAAAATGAACCTTTTGAAAAGATGTCATTTTGTAGGAGAGGTCAAACTGCTCTTCCTGTAAATTTACCTAAATGCAGATATCCCTGTATATCAGAGTTCGTAAACAATATCACAGTCCAGAAATGTTTGTCACCAGGTCAGTCTACACAGAAAACTGAATTTCCAGTGCACTGTTGCAACATTGTACCGACTTTTCATGTGACCCAATGATTCAAAAATGGAGGGAACGATGAAGATGGCGGAGATAGAGATACGTTATGTAAAATATGTAAAAATGAAGTAAAGGACAATCAGGAGATGATTAATCATCTCCTGATGATGCTAACATGGTTAGCGAAACGCGCGTCGAGTGCAAATATTCTGTTTCGGTATTGTGGATAAAACTCTGTTTTTTTTTTTCCTTTTATAGTTGAATACTCCTTGCCCTCGTTTCTATTAATGTTTCGTTTTCTCCTTGCTTCACTTGTATTTCCTTTTACTGTTTTCCTGTATTATAAAAGGTTGCTAACACAGCTCACAAGCACTACGCACCGAGCTACGCACAGAATATCCAATACTGCTTATATTATCCTATATATCACCACAATACTAAGCATTAACAGGATCTAAAACGCACGTCCTCTGACCGCAAACAAAACTAAAGAGAGAGACAGCTCCAAAATATTAGTGCATCAGGAGACAACTCGCGTTGACTCTGAATGCACTAAACATTTGCGAAGTGTTAGTCGAGATAACTTAAGATAGCTGCCTTTGCACATTAAAAAAAAAGTTGTCTTATATAACACTACACCAAAAAATGCTCAAAGTTATACATATTAACTTATCTCCTTCAGCACACAAACACCTGTTTGTCATAGTTAACTCAAAACGCACTTCTTCAGACTTGTCTCCTTTTGCACGCGCACGAGCGAAATATTCTTGTGTGATTTCGTTATCAAAACATAAATAGTTTAGAATTAGAATCAGTAATGAACGGAATATTCGATGACCGATTTACAAAACACAAGTAAATACTTTTGGCAGCTTTGCGTTTGATATTTATTGGTTCTGATAATAAATCTTGGCGTTTCATTAAAAACCCTATAAATTTTGTATTTAAAATTTCTAAATATATTTTCAAACAAAAGCTGTGGGTAGATCGCAAAATCTACGAGAAATCCTATATATTTGGCTCTACGACCGGCCTTTAAGTTAACACAAAATTTTGAATAATTTCATAATTCGATTTCAAAAATTCAAAACAGTACAAAAAGCGGAATAGCCTTTTTTATGACTCACAACTTTAGCTTTAAACCAGTTTTAATATCACGCACCATCGCACGAAATATAATAAATAACACTAAATTAGCCGTTACTTGATGGAAATTCATTATAATTAATAGAATAATGAAACAAATTGTTTTAATTTCCACATATATTAACTCGAACTTGACATATGTTTCGACACACTGTGTCTTCTTCAAAAGTTTGCTTGTAATAATAACAGCACTATACCTATTACATTGGGATATGCGTCTCAGAAAAAAGTTTATGGTCTTCAAGTGGGTCTAAGAGGGTATAAATTTAATAGTGGGGAAAACCCAAAATCCAATTGTTCATTCAGTAATAGTCCTGTATGTTTGAGTTTATTAATTTCCATGATTTCTAATAAGTTTAATATTTCGTTCTTGTTTTCCAAATGTAAGATTTTGAAATCTTGATTGAAAGTATGATTTTCATTAAGTAAATGTTTGGCATAATGAGAATTATCCTTTTTTAAACTATAACTAGATTTGCGTTCTTTGATTCTAGTTTTAAAGGTTCTCCCTGTTCGCCCTATGTACTTTTTTGTACAAGAACCACATTGTAACTGATAATCCCCTGATTGATTATGTTTATTGGTTTTAGATTTATTATTTTTAATGAGTTTGCCAAGAGAATTATTAGTACGGAAAGCTATTTTGACCTCTCTCTTCATAAGTGTTTGGTAGTTATCTTTCCTGTATAAGTTAATGTTTTGTATGTATGTTTATAATTGGATTTTAATGTGGTGAATATAAGATATAGAGCTTTTTCATTTGTTTTTTCTATAATATTTTATCTATTAATTCTATTTTATACACTGAAACTTACCGACCCCCAGTCTATGTATCACCTTCTGAAAGTCGGCAGTCAGACACGTGATCGTACAATTTTTTTTTTACAAACCTATTTCGACCCATCCATTACGTTGTGTATTTAGTATCTCCTAAGTTCTTTAGAGTTTGGAGCCGCAAAAGTCGTTTATGTTTTTCTTTGTTGGAAACTATTGTTTCCTTTTTTTTTCTTATTTTAGCAATTAATAGACCAAGAACATTTAATATATTTATTAAATAAACGGAACCAGTCAGCACATGTTAACATAAAACAAATCTTAATAAATGAAGAAAGAACATCTTAATTTTCTTAAAGTTCAGTATGAACATATGTGAGAAGTCATTTTGTTAAACTTTAAATATACTTAATTATGCCACCCTTCATAACTTGTAGTAACATTCAGGACCGTAGTACTTAATATGTACCATTTTTAATTCACGAATCAGTTCACCTATTAATATACTAGTCCAGAGTAATTGGATGTGATACCTGTCACTTATCACATACAACACGCCAGTTATACTTTAGGTATAACTGAACGTCTCAATGCTAATATATTATTGGAGATTATTTAATTACCGAATGTTTTTTTTTGTGGGCGTGGTACGTTGTACCTGATAATTACTGCATTGTTCTCTTCTCATAATATTGTATTAGTCCAGAACTTAACGTAACAACGGTTACGATAATTACGAAGATTTTAAAATGGGAAACAAGTCAAGCAATATAATTAAACACCAAGCAAGCCGAAAGACAACGGTCCAGGAGCGGACGCACAGTTCCTAACAACTCCTGTCGGACATCCATGGATCTTGTCAATTAATAATCGACTTAACTCGTTACCCTCTCTACAACCTATCGCTTCAATGCCAATACATTATTATTCGCGTGTACGTACCTCTGCATATTCCCATTCATTCAGACATCACACAACAACGTACAATTCAAATTCAACCATCTATCGTATCATACACTCGGGATATTCAGTTGTACGCAATTAAATAATTAAAATTTCGGGAGTACGGATCTTGCCTGCGGCAATCCGTACTATTTACTATTTTGTTCTTAACCAGATGACTTCGATAGAAGGTACCCTTCAAAATCATCGTGCCCATTGACTCTCATTCACCAGATGTCCTTAACTTTACTACAAGAATGAAACAAGTGCTAGTGACCTATTTAACAGCTGTGAAATTCGGAAAACATTTGAACTTTCGATCGCTTATTGTCTGTCTAGACCTTTTAATTCTTTCATATTTACTTTCGAAATTTAAGGGTTTATTGGGACCAGAGTTAGTGTGACCAGGATAGCATTAAACGTGACCAAAATTTATAGAACCCATTTTTTTTTCTTGATATAATTCCCCTTCCCATTTTCGTGTAATTGCGCTTACCTGGAAGAATTTGGTTAACTGATTTTTCTCCCCCAGCCCTCTTAGCCGTTCCCCGAGTATTCATATTTGCTGATTTGTTGTTGTTGTTGAGTTCACAGGTGAACCCTTGAAAAGAATAAATTTTAGAATCATGGAACAGGAAAATTCCATATCAAATAAATTGAGACCCCCCCGTTACCCTTCCAGAATTCTCAATTTGTCAATGGTAATATCAGTCAATCCCCACATCGTACACCGTTATATAAGGTTCGGCGTTAGGATCTTCTTTTATTCCTCATTAACAAATATGTCAGAATTCTGAAATTGTTAGTGCATTACTCCATGGAACTTTAGATTGTCAACATCGTACACCGCCATATTAGGTTCGACGTTTAAACGCACCAATATACCATAAAAAAATGCAACAACAATGTAGCTCGTATTGAATTTCCGCTAAAGTCTTGCAAAACAAGCACCGCACACCATCAGAGATTCGGACGCTATAAAAATTGCAATACTCTATCGGAAAGTTCAATATCAGCATTAAATATGTTAAATTGATTTTTTTTTATTTTGAAATAAATTTAATTTCTCCTAATGTTGTTATTAATTATTTCCTCCCACAGACTTGCAATCCAGCACCAGACACCGTCAGGCTCGGACGCTGTAGATTCACACGCCCCCTTGAGAAAATACCAATAACCAACATTCTACTTTAATTATTTAAAATAGAGTTTAAAATTTAGAATGAATTTCAAGAAATTATTAAATTCCCCTAATGTTGCTTATTAATTATTCCTCACACAGACTTGCAATCCAGCACCGGACACCGTTAGGCTCGGACGCTGTAGATTAACACGACTTTTTTGAGAAAATGTCAATAATCAACATTCCCCTTTAATTAATTTAAATTTAGAATTTTCCAGTTCAAGAAATTAATTAGTGGTCGAGCAGAGTTTCGTTCGTACCTTTAAAAGAATAAATTTTAGAATAAAATTCAATGCTGTCGGTTGGCTTTTTATATGGAGCCTTCCCTCGTATCCAGCTAACGTCACGCATCTCCCCTTGCCTTTTACTTGACTTACGGTATCTTCACCCTTATTGCGTGGGAATATAGGAACCTAATTCCCTTATCAAAGAATTTTAAGTGGTTGTAGCGAGCGCATTGTAAGCCCATGATTTTGCTTGTTTAAGCCCCGTTAAAGTTTACCATTGGAATATTATTATATTATATGCATATTATAATGTATATATATATTAAATCTATTTTACTGAAAATTATTTGTCTTGATGGGTTTTCCCATTTTTTTAAGGAATAATTTGATCCTGGTCTGACACTTTTCACTCTCCTCCAATTTTAGAATATAAATTTTGGAAAAATGCCTTAAATTAAAATAATAAAAAAAAAATACTACTATTAATTTCAAAAATATTGACCCCGGTTTGGTCCGTTTCAACACATTTTTAATTGCTACCTATTTTATTAAATTAAGTTCTTTCTTGAAATTTTGTACAGGTAAAGGTACGTTAACTAATCTATATACAAAACTATCATATGCTGAGAGTTTGTGTGCATATGGGTGATTAGAATTATGTGGAATAAAATCGATGGATTTAGCTGATACTTGATGGAAATTCATTGCAAACTTTTGAAAGGAAAACAACGAAGTTTTAAACATTTCCACAATTTATCTTTATTGACCGTGACACGTGTTTCGGCACACGGTGCCTTTCTCAAACGGACTAACTAAGATTGTGCTAAGAGTAAAATATCCTAAGTAGGTACAGAGGAGAAAAAAGGGGTATGGAAATTCCAAGTAACATTGGGTACATAATATGGGTAGGTACTTATGCTATTAATATCGGTATTACCAATGAAGGAAGGCAGAGAGGAAAGACGACAATGTTTTTTAAGTTATTATGAATATAAATTCAACAGTGGGAAATTACTAGTTTTTAATTGTTCATTGAATAATAAACCTGACTTTTTCTTTTTGTTAATTTCCATGCTTTCCAAATAATTTAATTTTTTGGATTTGTTCTCTATATGTAATATTTTAAAATCTTTGGGAAATGTGTATTTTTCGGAATTTAAATGTAAGGCATAATGTGAGTTTCTATTGCTTTTTTGGTAACTAGATTCATGTTCTTTAATTCTTGATTTGAAAGATCTACCAGTTTGTCCTATGTATATTTTTGGGCAGGAACCACACTCTAGTAAATATACTCCTGATTTGGAAAGTTTGTTTGAATTTGTTTTGTTATTTTTAATGAGTTTACCTAAATTATTGTTTGTTCTAAAAGCAGTTTTTATGTTATTTTTGGAAAGCCTTTTGGAAATCCGATTGGAAATCGTGCCTGTATATGTGATAGACTTAAATCTTAGGTGAGGTGTATTATTGATTGTTGGATAGACCAGGTTTATTGCCATTTTATATTGTTTTTTCTTAATTAAATTATCTATTATACTAGCATTATATCCGTTATTGACTGCAACCTGTTTAATAATATTCAGTTGCTTTTTATAATTTTCTACTGATAATGGAACATGCAAAAGTCTATGTATAAATGAATTAAAAGTTGCCATTTTATGGGAATATGGATGATTAGATTTATTATGAATAACTGTATCTGTGTGCGAGGGTTTATGGAAAACTGAGAATTCATGAATATCATTTCTGTTGGTGATGGTTAAAACCAGAAAATTGATGGATTTATTATGCTATAATTCGACAGTGAATTTAATTTTTGGGTGTAGGTTATTGATAAATGAAAGAAATTGATCTACTTGTCTATCAGTGCCTGAAAAGCATGTTATGATATCATCTACATATCGATGCCAATATAGGAATTTTTTACTTAATTGATGGTTAAATATTTGTTTTTCTAGATTATCCATGAAGATTTCAGCCAATAACGGACTTAGAGGATTTCCCATTGTTAAACTCTCATCGGAAACATAATAATTATTGTTAAATTCGAAATAGTTTTGATCCAAGCAAACAGAAAGAGAATCTAAGATATCTTGTTTTATGATTGAATTAACTTTATTTTTTGTTAAGAGTGTGTCGATCAAATCTATTACTTCATTAAGTGGAACACTGGAGAACAAATTCTTTACGTCAAAAGATAATAGTTTGGAATTTTTCGGAATTTTTAGGTGTTTAATTTTACTAATAAGTTCGTATGAATTTGAAATGCTAAGTCCGTTATTGGCTGAAATCTTCATGGATAATCTAGAAAAACAAATATTTAACCATCAATTAAGTAAAAAATTCCTATATTGGCATCGATATGTAGATGATATCATAACATGCTTTTCGGGCAGATCAATTTCTTTCATTTAACAATAACCTACACCCAAAAATTAAATTCACTGTCAAATTAGTGCATAATAAATCCATCAATTTTCTAGATTTAACCATCATCAACAGAAATGATATTCATGAATTCTCAATTTTCCATAAACCCTCGCACACAGATACAGTTATTCATAATAAATCTAATCATCCATATTCCCATAAAATGGCAGCTTTTAATTCATTTATACATAGACTTTTAAATGTTCCATTATCAGTAGAAAATTATAAAAAGGAACTGAATATTATTAAACAGGTTGCAGTCAATAACGGATATAATGCTAGTATAATAGATAATTTAATTAAGAAAAAACAATATAAAATGGCAATAAACCTGGTCTATCCAACAATCAATAATACACCTCACCTAAGATTTAAGTCTATCACATATACAGGCACGATTTCCAATCGGATTTCCAAAAGGCTTTCCAAAAATAACATAAAAACTGCTTTTAGAACAAACAATAATTTAGGTAAACTCATTAAAAATAACAAAACAAATTCAAACAAACTTTCCAAGTCAGGAGTATATTTACTAGAGTGTGGTTCCTGCCCAAAAATATACATAGGACAAACTGGTAGATCTTTCAAAAAAAAAATTAAAGAACATGAATCTAGTTACCAAAAAAAGCAATAGAAACTCACATTATGCCTTACATTTAAATTCCGAAAAACACACATTTTCCAAAGATTTTAAAATATTACATATAGGGAACAAATCCATAAAATTAAATTATTTGGAAAGCATGGAAATTAACAAAAAGAAAAAGTCAGGTTTATTATTGAATGAACAATTAGAAACTAGTAATTCACCACTGGTGAATTTATATTCATAATAACTTAAAAAACATTGTCGTCTTTCCTCTCTGCCTTCCTTCATTAGTAATACCGATATTAATAGCATAAGTACCTACCCATATTATGTATCCAATGTTACTTGGAATTTCCATACCCCTTTTTTCTTTTTTCTTTTTTATTATATGTCGGTCTCCTCTGTACCTACTTAAGATATTTTACTCTTAGCACAATCTTAGTTAGTCCGTTTGAGAAAGGCACCGTGTGCCGAAACACGTGTCACGGTTAATGAAGGAAATTTTTAAAACTTCGTTGTTTTCCTTTCAAAAGTTATGTGGAATAGTTGTGTCAGTTTGACAAGGCTGATAAAATATTTCAAATTCATGTTTAATATTATTGTTGGTTATTTTTAAATCTTCAAATAGTTAATAGAATGCTCTTGTTCAATTTTTATTGTAAATTTTATGTTGTGTAATATGTTTATGTACTCTAAAGATATTTTTAAATGTCTATCTGTACCCGTAAAACAAGTTAAAATGTCATCAACATATGGGTACCAATATACAAAACACTTACTCAAGCCACTTGTATATTTGTACCGATATGTTAATGACATTTTAACTTGTTTTACAGGTACAGATAGACAATTAAAAATGTTTTAAAACACATAAACACATTACACAATAACATAAAATTTACAATAGAAATTAAACAAGATCATTCTATTAACTATAAGCCTTCTCAAACTGACACCACTATTCCACATAATTCTAATCACCCATATGCACACAAACTCTCAGCTTAGAATAGTTTTGTACACAGATTAGTTAACGTACCTTTATTTGAGTAAAATTTTAAGAAAGAACTTAATTTAATAAAATGGCAAAACCGAATTAATAGATACAATATTACAGGAAAAACAAATGAAAAATCCGATGATAAACATACATACAAAACATTAACTTGTACAGGAAAGATAACTACCAGAGTAGCCAAAAAACTTATGAAAAGAGATGTCAAAATAGCTTTCCGTACTAATAATTCTATTGCAAACTCATTAAAAATAATAAATCTAAAACCAATAAACGTAATCAATCAGGGGTTTATCAGTTACAATGTGGTTCTTGTACCAAAAACTACCTACATAGGCCAAACGGGGAGAACATTTCAAACGAGAATCGTAGAACATAAATCTAGTTATAGTTTAAAAAAGAATAATTCTCATTATGCCAAATACTTACTTAATGAAAATCATAATTTCAATCAAGATTTCAAAATCTTAGATTTGGAAAACAAAAACAAAAAATTAAACTTATTAGAAATCATGGAAATTAATAAACTCAAACATACAGGACTATTACTGAAGGAACAATTGTATGTTGGGTTTTCCCCAATATTAAATTTATACCCTCTTAGGCCCACCTGAACACCATACACTTTTTTGTAAGACGTGTATCCCAATGTAATAGGTATAGTGCTGTTATTATTATAAACACTTTAAAGCAAACTTTTGAAGAAGACACAGTGTGCCGAAACATATGTCAAGTTCGAGTTAATTTATGTGTTAATTAAAACAATTTGTTTCATTATACGATTAATACGAAATATAATAATTTAATTAATGAAATTAATTTGTTATAAGTTCTTAAACGGAAAATATGGGAACAATGATAATATCACCCTTATATCTGGAACGTTTTCATACCCTGGTGCTAATTTTAGTAAAATATATACAAAAGCATTAAAATATCGGAATTTTTAAAACATCATTAAATTCAGCACTAAATTACAAAATTTTGACAATCTAACCGACTTCTTATTTCTTACGGCCTCCAATCCAAAACAAAACAATAGAATTTTCTTTTTGGTATTTTTTCGTAGACCGTGATTGGAAAAAATACAAAAATATCCTGATAAATAAAAGTTATAGTGAAAAAAAATTGAGAAAATTAAAATGCCTTATATAACACCCTGTATAACAAGTTTGATATAGAGCCGAGCAGCCACACCCTTACTCTGCCCTACACTTTCGACTGCATAATGCCGAAGAACGTAAACAAATATCTCAATAATTAAGATATTTAAATGGGTTTTTCGGGATTTTGTAGCCGAAATTTAAGATGTTATACAGGATAGAGGATAGAGGGTTCTATAAAAGACATTCTCCTTTTCTCAAAGTTTCGTTGCACTATAAATTTTATTTAGCGAGATATTTTTGAATTCTTTATATCGACTTAAATTTGAGTTTTCTTGATGTTATCTTGGGTATTATTAAAATTATGTTATTAAGTATTTGAATACTGCTTTTGCTACTAAATAAAAAGTGTCACTTTATCTTAAACTAGTGTTTGTTCATTCACTATTTTATAAAGATCATGTAGTTTTTTGCATCTCTTAATGAATTCTAGCAAGTTTTAAATTGATTTATAAGGTTGCAACAATGTTTAGTTTCAATACTTCGATTCTAAAGAGGAGATCTAAAAGCTCAACTCAGCAAATCTCAAACTGATTTATAGGGTTACCACGACTTTCAGTTTCAATACTTCCCGACGCTTTTAACCCGAAAATAAATAATTTGGCATTTGATGACAATTTTGCTTCAAACTTCTTATAAATTACTATTTCTCCAAAAAGATCTCTTTTTAGGGATTTGAATTAAAAAAAATTACACGATATTTATATGTCATTAAAAATATAATGCATTTTTTTTTCAAAAAACAAGAGTGACACAAAATATACATTAGCCTTAAAATGTTTTCAGTTCTAAATGACACAAAAATAGCTTAAAAATTCCTTACCGCATCTGAAAGCCATCATAGTCGAAATAATTCCAATAAATCACTGTTTAATTTGTAGGCAAATTCACTGCAGTTATTACGATACACGAAAAACAATCAGAATGTAGTTCACGCCGTCAGGTTCAACGGGTTATTACACAAGAGTTTCATAACAAATGATTTATACCTCTTATAGGTGGATTTGCAAAGCTTATACAACATTAGTGGGGTAAGAGTACGAGCACTAGAGTTAGCAGAAATTATCCCACCATTCATTAAAAATCATTGAACCATTTTTGTCAATGAAATCAAGTTTCGATTTTTTAAATTAATTGTTTAGTAGGCGTATTTATTGTGAATTAAAACATTCGCCTGTGAATCAAAAGGATTCCTAATTATATGGCATTTCTATGATCTGATTCATGTTTGGGACATATGGGAAGAAGACGACAATAGAACTTTTTACCAAATATTTCAAAGAATTGGAATATTTTTGAAAATTGTTGCTTTTATTAGCGCCTAATGCTATCAAATTAGGATAATAAATGAAACACGCCATGCATGTATTAGTCCAAAAGAACTTCTAAATGTGGCGTAACGCGCTTTCGGTCTAAGCCATCATCAGTGTTACCTGAAAAGTCAGTAAAAGAACCACCCATTAGTGGAGAGTCAGAGACTACTGCAGAATTTTTAGGTAAAAAATGATAAAATTGACATTGTTATGTTTAGATACAATATTTGTTTTTTTTTTTTTATAGTAATGGCACACACCCTAAAGGGAGACCCTATGGCGCTCGACGAGCGGCGTGTGTGCGAAGATGTTGATTGACACGGCTCTTGAATATTTGTAAGTTGTAATTAGTGGGAAACAGATGTCCTGGGAGTGAGTTCCACAGTGATGCAGTGCGCCAGACAAAGAAGTTCTTGTGAAGCGATGTTCTAGGTGTTTCCAGTTGTACGACGAACTGGTGCGCTCTCGCCGTCTGTCGTGACTGTCTGACAGGAGCTGCTAGGGGCGGGATGAGGCGGAGCAAATCCTGGGAACATCTGCCGTGAAAGTATCTGTAAAACAGAGATATCTCGGCTACATGTCTGCGATGTTCCAGACTATCTAGATTCCGGGTCAACTCCGGGTCGCCGACGAGACGCACAACTCGCTTCTGAATGGAATCCAGCAGCTTTAGGGTGTGCTTTGGTGCGGCACCCCAGATATGTGAGCAACATTCTAAGCACGGTCTTATTTGCGCTTTGTAGAGCAAGAGCAACTGCTGCGGTGTATAGAGTTTTTTGTTGCGAAATAGCGCACCAAGCTTTTGGGAGGCTGATTTTGCGATGTTAGCAACGTGGTCATGCCAGGACACATTGCTGTTGACCGAGATACCCAGCAGTCTAATTGACGAGGCTGAAGGAATGGTCGTCCCTGCCATAATGATGTCGGGGCCCGCCGTATTGGCCCTCTTGGTAAACGTAGCCGCTTGGGTCTTTGCTGCATTGAACTGGACCAAATTTCGGTCGGCCCAAGTTTGAACTTTCTCCAGGTCTTGATTAGTTGCTGTAATCTGCTCCTGGCTGCGGTGATGAGTCTCAGTCGCTGGTAAGGGTTTTTCTGATCTAAAGTGGGAGACAAGGGTACTGTCATCTGCAAAACTGTAAACAGGATTATTTGTTTCGGTCAGCAGGTCATTAATATAGATGAGGAACAGAGTTGGTGAAAGTATTGCGCCTTGAGGCACGCCAGCGTTGATGGTGAATGTGTCCGAGATGTGTCCATCGACTGCAACGTGCAGAGATCGGCTCTTAAGAAAACTGGCAAGCCAGCTGCAGAGAGAGGCTGGCAGTCCGAAGGACGGTAGTTTGTTGAGCAGTCCATCATGCCAAATTCTGTCGAACGCCTTTGAAATATCCAACGCAATCGCTCGAGACTCTCCGTAGTTCTCAATTGCCCTACTCCATATATGAGTGACATAGGCCAATATATCTCCTGTCGATCTCTCTTTGCGAAAGCCGTATTGATTATCGCTGATTATTTTGTTGTTCTCGAGGTACTTGAGTAGTTGCTGATTGACTACACGTTCCATGACTTTGAAGATTATTGGAAGCAAGGCAATTGGACGATAGTTTGAAGGCGTGGTTTTCTTGCCTTTTTTTGGAACAGGTTGCACTCGAGCGACTTTCCAAGAAGATGGGTAAATCCCTTTTCCGTAAGACAGAGAAAAAAGCCTGGAAAAAACGGGTGTTAGTTCATTGGCGCAGTTCTTTAACACGATGGCAGGTATTCCGTCTGGTCCTGATGCCTTTTGCGTATCTAGATTTTTAAGGATTTTACGAATATCACGGTGATGAAGTTTGACTTCTGCCTTGGTAGTGTTGATGTTCGATATGGTGGGGAGAGTCTTGCCTTGGGGGACGTCTAAGGTAGAGTGCAAAGAAAACATTTTAGCGAGCATGTTTGCTTTTTCCTTGGCTGTAGTCGTAGTGATGCCACGTTCGTCTGTCAAAGGTGGGAGAGACGTTTCTGTAAAGTTGTTACTTACTGCCTTTGCTACCGACCAGAAATTCCTGGAGCCACTGGGGCATTGCAAAAGTTTATTCCTGTTCCTTTGATTGTGTTTGTCCTTAGTTTCGTCGATAACACGCTTGCATTTGTTTCTCGCTTCGACAAAATAATTGCGATTTTCAGCGGTCTGATTTTGCTGCCAGTACTTGTAGGCTTGCTGTTTCTTACCCACAGCTCTTTCGCATCTTCTGTCGAACCAGGGCTTTCCTTTTGATGGTAACTTGATGGAATTTGGGATATATGCTTCCATTTCTGAGGAGATTACTTGCGTGATCTTTTCGCAGCAGACTGACGGGTCGTCAGCGCCAAAGCAGACGTCGAGCCAAGGAAAATCTAGGTAGAACTCCCTTAGATCGTCCCAGTTTGCAGAATTGTAATGCCAGATTTTGCGAGGCAATGGTGGATCCTTCTGTATG
>MU186994.1:0-15487 GCA_016904865.1 Pissodes strobi
AAGCCGATAAATTTGGAAATAATTCTCCCGGAAATATTCTTAAATTTATTAACATTCAAAAACAGATGGAAGTTCCTTTCGTTGTATATGCTGACTTCGAATGTATTCTTAAGCCTCTATTAAATAATGATGATAATAATTCAGACATGGAAGTCGAATTAGATAATTCTGCATCATACACAATTAAAAAATGTGAACACCTTCCATATTCATTTGCTTATTATATTAAATGTTCCTTTGATGATAGTTTTTCCAAATTTGAACTATATAGAGGACCTAACAGTGCCCAAATCTTTATAAATTTTTTAGAGAGAGATATTTGTAATTTATACAGCAAATATCTTAAAGTTCATAAAAAAATGAATAAATTATCTGAATTAGATAAAATACATTTGAACTACACTAATGAGTGTCATATTTGTGACAAATATATTGATAATGATAAAGTTGCTGATCATTGTCATATCACTGGAAAATATAGAGGTCCTGCACATTCCATCTGTAATTTAAATTACAAACAACCAAATTTTATTCCTGTAATATTACATAATTTGAGGAATTATGATTCCCATTTGTTTATTAAGAATATATGTCAAAATAATGAACAATTATCTGTAATAGCTCAAAATAAAGAAAAATATATTTCATTTGAAAAACATATTGAAGTTGGCTCCTATTTCGATAAAAAATCAAATACCTTAAAAAAAAAATATTTTCATATTAGATTTATAGATTCATTTCAATTTTTACCATATTCTTTGGCAAATCTATCTGAAACGCTTGATGATCTTCAATGTAAAGAAGTATCAAAATACTTTAATGACAAAGAACAATTTAAATATATTCGTCAAAAAGGAGTTTTTCCATATAAATATATCGACAACTACTCGAAACTAGATGAGGTAAATTTGCCTGATAAGGAAAACTTTTATAATGATCTAACAGATGAACATATTTCCGAAAGAGAGTATGAGAGAGCCAACATTGTATTTAATTTGTTTCAATGCAATTCGATTGGCGAATATTCTGACATTTATTTAAAATCTGATGTGTTACTCCTTGCAGATGTTTTCGAAAATTTTAGAAAAACATGTATAAACACTTATAAATTAGATCCTGCTCATTATTACACTTTTCCCGGTTTAAGTTTTGATGCATGTTTACGTTACACTGGGGTAGAATTAGAATTGTTAACCGATCCTGATATGTTACATTTTTTTAAAAGTAATGTTCGTGGAGGAGTCAGTACCTGTATAAGTAGAAAATCTGAAGCAAATAATATATTTCTCTCAAATTATGATCCATCAGAACCAAGCAAATATATTTTGTATCTTGATGCAACAAACTTATACGGTTATGCAATGTCACAATATCTTCCAACAAATAATTTCATTTGGTTAAAAAACGATGAAATTGAAAATTTAAACATAATGAATATTTCTGACACTGCAGAATCAGGATATGTATTTGAAGTTGATTTAAAATATCCAAATATATTACATGATCAACATAATGAATTTCCATTCTGTCCTGAAAATTACAAACCTCCTAATTCAAAATGGTCAAAGTTAATTCCAAATTTAAATAATAAGGAAAAATATGTTCTTCATTATTCTTTATTGAAACAATGCATTGAAAATGGCATAGAGATAGTTAAAATATATAGAGTTTTAAAGTTTAATCAATCACCATGGCTAAAAAAATATATTGATTTAAACACCAAGTTAAGAAATGAATCTAAAAACAAATTTGAAAAAAGTACATATAAAGTAGCGAATAATAGCATTTATGGAAAAACAATGGAAAATGTTGACAAAAGGACTGATATTAGGTTGGTTACTGAATGGGCAAAAAACAGTAGAAAAGATGGCGCAGAAAATCTTATTGCAAAACCTTACTTCAAAGACTTAACCATATTTTCAGAAAATTTAGTTGCGGTTCAAATGCAAAAAGTTTTAGTTGAATATAATAAACCTATTTATGTGGGATTTTCCATATTGGATATATCAAAAACTTTAATGTATGATTTCTTTTACAATTTTCTTAAACCTTCATACGGTGAAAAAGTTAAACTCTTGTATACTGATACAGACTCCTTCATTTTAGAAATTCAAACCGAAAATGTTTATGATGACATAAAGGGTAATATAGATAGATTTGATACTTCAAATTATCAAATCGGCAATTGTCATAATATGCCAATTACTAGATCTGTGGTTGGAAAATTTAAAGATGAATATGCTGGTGAACCTATTGAAAGTTTTTATGGAACCGGAGCGAAAGCATATTGCATTAAAACAGAAAGTGGTTTGCTTAAAAGAGCAAAAGGGGTTAAAAAAAGTAGTATCAAAAATCAGTTAACATATATTCATTACAAAGATGTAGTTGAAAATAATTCAAAAACGTTTTGCACTATGTATACCTTTCGATCTCGTTTACATAATATGTTTACTGAATTGGTGAATAAATTAGCTCTAACTTCTTCAGACGACAAAAGATATAAAATTCCGGACAGCTTTGATACACTTTCATGGGGTCATCATGATATTCCTTTTTATCAATGGGCAGATGAGCATAAAGAATTATTATAAAACAATGTTCCCTCTCTTCTAAACCGATTTTTCAAGGTTGTTGGATTGTATTTAAGATAGGAAAAAGCTTTGTATTACTTAAAGGTAGCCTAACTACCAAAGCATGTGTTTAGAAAGTTGTGATAAAGAAATTGATAATATTTCATATAGAAGTTATGAAAAAAGACTTTCAACATTTAATAAATGGAAGGGTAAATTAAGGCCCGAAGTTTTAGCTCGTGCAGGTTTTTATTATTTGTTAATTGCTGATATTTGCAAATGTTTTTACTGTGGTGCTGAAATTTTTGAATGGACGATTGATGATTGTCCTGTTGAAGAACATCATAGACTTCACAACAAGTGTGACTTAGCTGAATGTTTGTGGCTTTGTAAGATGAAGAAATGTGAAGACCAAGATGTTGTTATGACAAAATTTAATACAAACATTTTCTTTTTCTCGTTTATAATTTTGACTGTTGCGAATGTCATCATGGCATCCAAAATATTGTAATTGTTATGTTTTAAATTTCATTATCCCTTTTTTTTGCTATTTATAATTTGAATTATTGTAAATGTCATCATTCAGTCGATGATACTGTAATAGAGTTGTCTCTTCTTGTTTATTAGAATATAGAATTAAAATTTTAAGGTGTTTTAATCATGTCTCTTACCCCATATATTTTGTTATATTACATTACAAGAAATACTTTATATGTGCATATTCCATATAAAGTGACACATAGTTTAGTTTGTTTCAAAAATACATCGGATTATGAATTACCGCAATCATGTTATCATATGAGAATTGAAAAAATTAATAATAGCAGCCAAGCATTTTCCTTTAAAATGCAGCAGATGAACATTAATAGCAATTTCTTCAAAATTTTATATTATTATGTAAACAATACCATTTATGACACAAATTGGATCATCAAACGTAAAAATGATGAATGTTCCGAATTGATACATAGAGAAAACCCTATAAAATCAACAAATCTTACATATTTAAACAACACCCTTTTTAACGAGCAAGAAAATTCCAAGTGTTATATATCTTATATTATTAATGTAGTATTAACAGTAGGTTTACTTTCTCTCATAACAGTGTTAGGACTTATGTATTATAAATTCAAAACAGAATAATAAGAATACAATTAAAACGAACAACCTTAAAATTTCTGATAAAAGAGTGGGGATGATAACTGGTGGGGATCATATTATATCATCAAAGACTATCTCGAAACAGTTCAGTTTACCAGATCACACTTAATAATAAACATGTATACTAATTTCAGTAAAGTAAATGAGTATAGCACTAATACTAATAATGTGTTTAAGAAAGACGATTCATGTATAAAAATTAGTGAAAAACTTCTAAATTCTAAAGTGTATTATTTAAATAATTCTTCATCCAAGTTCATAGCTGTTGGGATAAGTTTAAGTGATTTTTCACCAAGAATTCTTATTGGAAGCAGAAACGGATTTTATGTGAGTCTAAATGAAGATGAATGGAAAGCTCTGTTGAAATACCAGGGAGTGATAGCTAATTATTTTTATTCTTCTAATTCAGATACACAATCGTTGATGTGTGGTAACATTACTTTAAGCTTTCATAAATATAATGATTGCCTCATCTTAAAAATTCAAAAATTGCATGGAAATTATGTTTATCTTTCATGCAGTTCTGTTGACACCTTATGGTCGCTCATTGAGATTGTGGATTATAGAATTCAAATAATTAACAAACAAGAATTTGAGAAGTATTTCAAATTGTTTCAAACTAGCCTTTGCACACAATCAAGAAACATTCTATCCGACATATATGAAGTGCTAAATCCAAATCAGAATGTCAACAGTGAAAATGTATGTGTGATGCTGGAAATGCTTTTGTTGTATCCGGAACAATTGGAAGAAAAATTAAAAAATAATCTTTCAACGAAGAAATATTATGAAGAAATCGGTCAATATTTGTGAAGATAAAAATAAACTATATTGGATGGTGGTGTGGTCCTTTGCTTACAGGCAAGCGCGAATATCTGAATATCAGAAATTTTATGCAGACAGACTTCGATTTGATAGAAGAATTGTGCAATGTCAAAATGTTTTGGACATATTTCTGAGTAAGGAACATAGGAACAAGATTTTTAATGAAAGGTTTAATGTTTAAATTTAAATTGATTTTTAATAAAATATTTCAATACTAACATTTGTTTTATTTGATAAAAAAAATATATAAAAATTTTAATTAAAATACGTTTAAGGTACAACCATTAAATTATAATACATCTTTTTTAAGAATCCATGAATTGTGTGATTTATCCAATCCAAGCCATTTAACATATACTTTATTTCCTTTTTTTCTTAATACTTTTTCTACCAAATAGACATCTGGATGTTTAACATTCTGCAACTCTTCTCCATAAAACCCTCCTGCAATTTCTTGGTTCTTTTCATCTTGAAGCAAATATGTAGTAGGATTTGTAACTTTAACTTTTTTTATGCTAAATATTTCATTTGACCAATTCGGCGTGTAACTCTTGGAAAATGCTTCTCGCTGCTTGCTTATCCGCACATAATCACCAACCCTAAATTTTGGAAACTTTGGATCGATTGTTTTTGCACGAGTAAAAGATGATCTTAAAATGTCTTTTTCATTATTTTTGTTAACTTCAACTGGCTTTTTATTGATTGTCGAATGTTTTGTGTTATTATATTTCTGAACTATTTCATCTAAAATATCAATCCATTTGTACTTTCCACGTAAACTAAATTTTTTCCACATTAAATTTTTTATAGTTCTGTTCACTCTTTCCACTACACTGGCTTTTAAATTAGAATAAGTGTTATAATGATTTATGCTAAAATCAGTCATTAACTTTTGAAAATCTTTGTTAAAGAATTCTTTTCCCATATCAGTTTGAAGGTGTTTTGGAACATTTTCAACAGTTTCCAAAATTTTTCTCATAGCTTGAGTAACTTCTTTTCCTGATTTTGATTTAATTGGTTCTATCCAAACATATTTTGAGAATACATTAATTACTACCAACATGTAACGATATCCTCTATTCAATTTCCAATAAGGTATCATTTCGACTAAATCAGCTTGCCATAAATCATTTAAACCTTTTACTATAACCCTCCGACGTTTGTAATATTTTCTGCTTGGCTTATGAAGTTCATTAACAATTTCTTCTTTAAAGTTAACAGTCATAGTTGTAAATTAAGAATGTTTATTGTTCTATTATAATTGGACATTTTATTACAAGTTCTCCATAAAACAAAGGCAAATATGTTATCGATTTTTTAGCGTTGTGGAAACTGATTATATCACCTAATATAATTTTGGTTTTCGTTCCATATTTTACTGCTTTACCGTTTATATGAAGAGCAACATCTTCTTTTGGATATTCAACTTTCTCTATATATCCCTCTTTGAATGGGAAAACATATGTATTTCTTCCATCTTGAAGTAATTCATATTGATTATTAATGGAATCCCATTTTCCGATAAAAGGTAAAACAATGTTATAATACAATTTTACTTTATTAATATCCACAATATTTAAGATCTCAGAAGATGAAGAAGAAGAAGAAGAAGGAGCATTTCTATATTCTAATAATTTATTTTGATCTTTGAAAAGTATGTGTGATCCGAATTTATCAATCGACATTTTACCTTCATGGACTATAACATAATAATTGTTTCTTTGCAATTAATTACCTTTTATACAATTATTTTTGCTTCTCGAAGTTCTTCCAATATTGATATAATCTCATTTTGGTGGCCCGTATGACCTGCCATTTGCGAAGAAACTAGTAATTTTAATCTTTCCACTAGTTCGTTTACATCATCATAATAGACATAATCAATTTTTTTATTTGATAAATTTAACAACGTTCCTCCTTTTGTAGATCTTGTTTTTGTTGTTCTCTGACGTGTTTGAGGTGGTCTTAATCTGCTTAGACTTGAAACGCTTGAAATGCTGGATGTAGTCGATTTGCTCGATTGTTTCAGTATTTTTTTTTCAATTAAATTTGGTTTAATTATTGTTAGATATTTCGGATCGGTAGTTCCCTGTATCTGTTCATTAGCATCATAATTTCTTCTATAAGCGTTTGTTCTTTTTAAAATATCCATATAATTTTCAAGATCTTTTGATGTATAACCCTTTGGATCTTGGAAAAAAATGAGCTCATACAATCCGGGAGTTCCTTTGTAGGTTAAATTTTTAACTTTCAAATTTTCTTTTTCAAAATCAATTAAACTATCTCCAATTTTCCATTTTTCCGCTACAGGGTCATGAGTTAGACCGTGAGTGTTATCCACATCTCGTCTACCCTTAATTGCCAAATCAACAAATGTTCTTACGAGCGGATGAAATGCCTCAAGATATTCCTCATAAGCAGGAGTTCTAGTTAATTCAAGGATGTCTTGTCTAACTTCTTCGTCAGTTGGTTCGATTATAGTGGACTCGTTTGGACTAGAAGTACGCCCTCTTGCTTGAGATGTCATTGTAGAACTCAATCTGCGACTAGGGCTGGGTAAAAAAACATCATCATTATCACTATCATCATTCTTCTCATATATTTCTTCATCTTGCAAAAATGATGGTATTTCAGTGGGGAGATATTTTTTATATATGTTTGTCTGTCTTCTTGTTGGTTGTTGTTGTTTGATAGGTGAAAATTTAGAATGTTGAAGAGTTGAAAAGAACGAAGGTGAAGATATTTCCCGTTTTATTAATGGTTCCGATTTTATAGTTTTAATTAATTCCTGCAAAGGTTGAGTAATGGGCTTTAACTCTTTTTCTTGGCGAATTTTTGATTCTGCTATATCTGACTTTAGGGCTTGATATTTTCGCTTTACGGCTTTACGAGCTTTCACTAGTTCTTTTGCAATTTTCTCGTTCATGTTTATCGATATAGTTTAGATTATGAACTAATATTAACTTAATTGAAATGATGGTTATATATATTTTCTAAAATTTAATAAAGTTATCAAATCCCTTTCGATAACGACCAGATTTCATGTTGCAATCTTTATCAATAACTACAAAATCATAATCTGACCGCCAACAAATACCACATAAGTCTTTAAATTGTTGATAAGACATATCGGTATTTACATGATCATCATAAATATGTTTTAAATTTGTACCATCTTGTTTAAATATTATTAACAAATTGGTATTATCTCTAATTAATTGTTTAGGAACAGCTGAATATGTTTGGCTTAAATAAAAACAATCAGTATTTTTATGTCTACCGAAACAGAAGTAATCTCTCATAATATTCTGATCACAACAAACAATGTCATCAAATATGATTATAGAATTAGGTTTAATTTCATTCGGTGGTAATATATCTTCTTCACGAGATGATTCAAAATATCCTATTTCTTTAATTGAGTTTAATAGATTTCTTAAAAACTCGTATTTTGATTGATATAATGATTTTGAGTAAATATACACATTTCCAAATCTTAACCCATTTTCGGAAGTTAATAGGGCAATAATTACATTAGTTTTCCCACATCCAGAGGGTCCTACAACTATTGCTCTTTTACATGAACCTCCAAACAAGACACCATGCTTTCTAAAATTTATTATATCTAGATCATGATTTTTTATCGGTAAAGAAAACTGTTGCTTTTCGATCTGCATTAGATCAGTGTTGAGCAAGCTCTAACTGTTTCAATGAAGAAAGGAACTGTAAACTTCATATTATATATATATTGGGATATGTTACATCTAGCTCTATTAAAAGCTTAATGCTCGTGTTGAAAGGTGGTTCACTAAACAGTCTTATTAATAAACTACCTTTTGAATTACACATTCCATCATACAAATATTGTGGTCCAGGAACAAAACTTGTTAAACGTCTTGAGCGAGGAGATAAGAGTAAAAATCCTTTAGACGAAGCTTGCAAAGAACACGATATTGCTTATTATAAATTTCCCGACTTGAAGAATCGCAACAGGGCAGATCAGTTATTAGCGGAAAGAGCTTTTCAAAGATTTAAATCGAGTGACGCTTCTTTAGGCGAACGATTAGCCGCACTAGGAATAGCGGGTATTATGAAAACTAAGTCTAAGTTAGGTATGGGTATTCAAAAGAGAGGAAAAGGAATAAAAAAAGGCAAAGGAATAAAATTGAAAAAACGAAAAAGAACTACCAGGACTATCTCATTTCAGTCAGCGTTACGAAGGGCGAAAAGGGGGATATTGGGAAGAAAATACAAAAATTTACGAATTGCGGCTGAAGATGCTCTAGCATCTATCAGTAAAGGAAACGTAAAGGTAAAACAACCTGCTAAAAGAATTATCCCAATTCCAAAATTCGGTGGTTTGTTACCGCTAATTCCAATATTTGCAGGACTCTCTGCATTGGGAGCACTAAGTGGGGGAGCTGCAGGAATTGCTTCATCAATAAATGCGGTTAAAAGTGCAAAAAATAAACTTGAAGAACAAAAAAGACATAATAAGGCTATAGAGCAAATGTCAGTTGGTAAAGGTCTCTTTTTGCGACCTTATAAGCAAGGTTGTGGATTATATTTGAAACCCTATGCAAAAAACTGTTAAATATGCTACCTCGCAAACCACTTTCAAATTTTGAGTTAAAAAAATATGTGAGGCTTTTGAAAATCCCTAATTTTCGAGGAATATTTATGCGTAATAAACTACCAAAAGTTATAAATAAAGTTGAATGTGCTATTATTAATTTGGATGATCAATATGGTCCAGGAACTCATTGGACAGCTTATGTAAAGCACGGTAAACAAATTATTTATTTTGATAGTTTTGGAGGTTTAAGACCACCTGCAGAAATAATATCATACTTCTTTAGCGATGGTAGCAAAAATGACATCTTTTATAATCATGATTCCTATCAATCATATGATTCATCAATTTGTGGGCAACTTTGTCTACAATTTCTTTATATAAACATGTAATTATGTACTATTCTTTATTTTAAAGAGGTTGTGGGAACTGACATGTCATTTACAATAGCTCTTTCTGCACAAAGTAGTGAACTTTTTGCATCATTTAATCCACCAATTTACTTAGATGAAGACTCAGATTATGTTATAGGACTAACAAATTTTGAAACTTTTAATGCCATTCCCAACATTGATGAAACTAATAACAAACTGTATTACGGGAATTCAAACGATTATGTTGAAATACCTGCTGGTAGTTATGAAATAGGCGATATAAATAAATTTCTACAAAATATTTTTGATAAAAAAGGAATATCTTTTCACTTATATGCTAATCATAACACTCTACAATCTGAAATTAAATCTACGGCTGATATTACATTTAAAGATGGAACTATTGGAAAAATTTTAGGATTTAAAAACCAAACTATTAAAGGTGATGGAAAAAGTAAATTATCAGACAATCCAGCTGAAATTATAAAAGTTAATTCCTTATGTATAGATTGCAGTATTGCTGAAGGTTCCTATCTGAACGGAAGACCTGTCCATATTATACATCAATTTTTCCCAAACGTTTCTCCAGGATTTAAAATAATTGAAAGTCCTCAAAATATTATTTATTTTCCGGTAATAGTGAAAGCAATAGACAAAATTACTGTTAAAATATTAGATCAGAATCTCGATTTTGTTAATTTTCGAAAAGAAACTGTTTCACTAAGATTACATGTAAAAAAGCTAAATTTATAATGGTTATTTTTTATAATAGAAACGATATTCAATCAACAGCCAATATTCAACAAATTCAAAAAACATATAAAGCTAAACATAATAAAGTTAAGTTTAGTAGTCGAGTCAACGCTAATAGATTAACAAGTACAAACAAACAATTTCTTAAATCACTTGGACTTAAACTTTTGAAATGAGTATACTTAATGTTAGCGAAAAACTTTATATTGACAATTCTATTACTCACTCAGAGTTGCATTCTTATGAGCCATATTTGCCAACAAAATTAAGCAACAATGATGAAATACTAATTCCCGTTCATGAAATTGAAAAGTATACTCTTCCCTGCGAAAGTTTTCTTTACATAGAGGGAAAATTATCTAAAGCAGATGGAACAGTTTCTAAAACACTATCTCTGGTAAACAATGGGATAGCATTTCTCTTTAGAGAAATGAGATATCAGTTGAATGGGGTTACGATAGATTCTATAAGGGATGTTGGTTTAACATCCACTCTAAAAGGTTACCTCTCATATAATACAAATGAATCTGACAAATTAAAAAATGCAGGATGGTCACCAAAGATAGCAAATACATTAGTTGATGAAAAAACTGGTTCATTTAATGTTTGCATTCCTCTTAAAATGTTAATGGGTTTCTTTGAAGACTATAGGAAAGTTATATTAAACGCAAAACAGGAGCTAATAATTGTGCGAGATAACACTGACAATAATGCTATTATAACTACCGATCCAAGTGAAATACCAAAAATTACTCTTCACAAACTAACTTGGAATATACCACATATTTCAGTAGCAATCCCTCAAGAATTATCATTAACAAAAATTATTGATAAGGGAACAGATTTAGTTATTGCATTTAGAAGTTGGGAATTAGTTGAATATCCGGAACTGTTGAAAACATCCAGACACAATTGGCCTGTTAAGACATCTACTAGAGTTGAAACTCCTCGTCATGTTATAGTTGCGTTCCAACAGGAGAAGAGAGATTCGAAAATATCAAATATGAGTGAATTTAATGATATAAACTTGAGAAATATTAAAGTTTTTTTGAATTCTGAAAGATACCCCTATAATGATCTTCTCCTGGACATAAGTAATAATAAATATGCTATATTATATGAAATGTATTCCCAATTTCGATCTTCTTACTATGCAAAAACCGAAGAACCTTTATTTGACCCAAGCGATTTTAAATCAAAAGCTCCTATTGCTTATATAAATTGCTCACATCAAAAGGAATCTTTACAAGCTGGACCTGTAGTAATGAGAGTAGAATTTGAACTAAACAAAGATTTAGAAAAAGATACTTCAGCGTATTGTTTAATATTACATGATAAAGTTTTCACTTACAACCCACTCACTAAACTTGTTAAACAACTTTAATTTTCAAGTTGCTTTTAATATTACATTTCACCCCCACCCTCTTGAAGCACTACATTTATTTAACATTTGAACAAATATTTCTTAGTTGTATAAGATCATTTAAAGATAGAGCAACTCCAAGCAGGTTCTGAAGTAATGATCTTACAATATGTTCAAGAAATTAGACATTTTCATTAAAAATTTAGAAGAACTGAAAAAACGTATTGAATCATATTCCAATAAAAACTTTGTGTTTAAAAAATTTGCAACTTTAAAAATATGAGATTAGTTTTGGATATTCAAGCGTTCAAAGATGAAAAGAATAAATTTCTACCTAAAGAATTAGCTGCCTATGATGGAGAAAAAATTAGTCATTATGTTTTCAAGCAACCATTTTCTTTGAATTCTCTTTCTCCTGAAGCGCACAAGCAAGCTGTATGGTTAATGAAAAATCACCACTGCATTAATTGGAATATCGGTTATACTCCACTACACCACTTTTCAACAATTGTAAAAAAATTGACTGAACAAGCGCAATTTGTTTACGTTAAAGGAAACGAAAAAGCAGATTACCTAAGAAAATATTCCAGCAAACCAATAATTGAATTAGATGAACAACCAATTTTAATTGCTTCAACACCTAAATGTTTTTATCATTCAAAGTCACCATCTATGTGTGCGCTTTCAAATGTGTTTTATATTTATAATAATTTTTTTATGAATGAATAAAAAAAAATAATTTTATTTAATTTTGTTTTATTAAATACATTTCATTTCTCACATTTAAATTTCCTATTGAGTACTCGATTTCTTAATTTGAGTTCTTCCATTGAAAACTAAACTGTGAAGTGAAGAAACATACAGAACTGCTGGTTTTATTATGTTTATTTAAGAGGGGAGGGGAAAAGTCAGGGTCAGGGGCAAGGTCAACATATATGTAGATAAGGATGGGAAATGTATTAATTACATGATGAGAAAGACTCCTCAGTAAGCAAAAGAGAGAGAGCCCTCACGGAGCATAAGGTAATTACCTCCTCCGTGAGGACTCACTCTCGTTAACACACTACTCATATGAGAATTTAGATTCAAGTTGCTAAATACACTTGATATGTTTTTAAGTGTAATTCGCTATATCACAAAGTTAAAATGCTGATGTCTATCGGCTCTAAAAAATATAAAATATGGCAGCTAAACGCCACTTTATTTAATGCTACCCCTATATCAGGGCTCAGCTAATCAGTGAATATTTCAATAATAGGTTGATATCCTTGCATTATATTTAACTTTTTCTGTCTCTGGTTTTCTCAACAAATACTATTTTGTTTGCAGATATAAAGTATATTTTTGAGGTGGGTGAGTCTCTTGTAAGGACTAGAAACTACACCAGAGATAAATATATTATGTTCATAGTAGACCTAAATGCCAAACTCACGTGCTTGTGTGGTGATTGCTTATCAATCATCCGGTATATCTTGCTAGAAAATTAACGGGGCCCTGGTGACCGAGGTACCGCTGCTGTATGACCGTTTTATCCAGAATTGAGAAGAAAATAACACGACGTTTATTTAGCCCTTGACTATACTACAATACAATATTAAAAGTAAAGTTACAATAGTAACAACACTTCATGGATACATTTATAATAAAAATCAATATTGTTATTACATCCTCATATTTGGACATCTTGGATCAACTCCCTAATAGTATAGCCTTTAAGCGACTCCCAAAAGGTATAAGAGTCAACAGGAAGCTTATTATATTCGGTAACACCTTAATAAAAAATTGAATTCTGTGTAGCAGATTTGCATGACTGGTAACAAAGTTACCTCTACCCCTCGTGTGAATTATAATATTCTTAAAATACTCAGGTACTTTATTTAAATAAATTCTGTGAATTAAAACCTGAACATTATACAGCAGGTACCTTTTAATACTGAGACAGTTCAGTAATCCTAACATATCGTCTACTCTTGTATACCACCCTCATTGCCAAGTTTTGCAAATTTTGAAGTATATTAGTATCATTCTGATCCAGACTAAAATCGATTATCCGCTCCCAAATATTTCATTTATCATACTACCTCCAAAGTAGTCCCCCGAAGAGTAAAGGAAAATGTATTGTCTTTAAAATAACTGATTTTATTCTGACTAACGATAATCATACTCTTTATTTTTGACACATTTAATTTCAATTTATTATTCTCCAGCACAATCATTCTCTTCGAGATACATTATGGCATCATCTACAAACATGTGACATTTCAAAAACCTAACCACTTCTGTCATATCAATGATAAAAAATATATAATGACTGGGTCCCAAAATACTTCCTTGTGTAACTCCTACATTTATATATTTTTCATCGGATATAACATTCTCGCATACAACTCTCTGTTTCTTAGTGCTAAGACAACTATTAAACCAACCCAGCACATTGCCTCCTACTCCATATCTCTTCAATTTCTTTATTAATAATACCCTATCCAATGGAGGAACTTTGTTTCAAATCTATAACCCTGCCAAGGGAAGGTAACAAATTAGCAGATAAATTGGATAGAAAGGAAGCTGATACAAACATGATGGGAGCTGGCCATTCAAACCTACATATAAGGACGCCCATGAAGACTTTAGGGCAAGATGTGACGAGACAATCAACTGTCAACTGGCCAGGAAGCTACTAAGCTACCCCAATAAGTCTCCAGCAAATGCATACGTGGATATGCCAAGGAAGAACCTACGACTCATCGCATGACTCATAGCGGGGATTCTGACTGAACTCTGTCAGCTAAGGAAATATTTCTACATAATGAGATTATGCGAGATACCTCTACGCAGGAGCTGTGAATAGGCGGACGACACAGTAGAGCATCCGCTCTGCGATTACGACGCTGTTTCGGAACTAAGGTAATCCATTTTCGAAGAACGATGACCAACCATGTTTTTTTTTTCAGAACAGCCTCCTCGGGCAACATCGCCGCCTTTCTTAGAACACTAGGCTGGGCGATGGCCTAGATGGATTGGTTGACCTAGGCAGGACGCACAGGGGATAAAATGAGGCCTAAATGCCATGGCCTTTCAAGGCCTCTCTCTCACCATTTCCAGATTTCAGATGATCCTGCCAACCCGCACTGGCTAGTCAGATGAAGCTGGTGCGAACAGCAGATAATTTTGAAGGCTAAAAACCTCTTTAAGCAACAACTTATCATGGGGATAGAAGCAGATCAGTTCTGAGATCCGCGAATATGGCAGTAGTTGAGTGAATATCCTAAATGGCGGACAGTAACGAAGTACGTGACGAGGTTCCCGATTTAATCGAATATAAATGTGGTTTATGTTCTTTTAAAATCAAGGAAAGCATTGTTTGCATAAAGTGTAACAAGTATTTTCATAGTGGGTGTGTAGTGAAGGTCCCTAATAACGTGATTGTTGAAATTAATAAAACACTGTGTCTAGCCTCCCGGTACCGGTATCCGAATAAATCCCGGTAAAATATAATGGCGGTATGATGACATAATGGTCTACCGGTATTGGGTTAGATTGGGTTAGCACCTGGTTAGTTTCCTTTTCTTGAGCCCCCGTAGCGAGCGAAGCGAGCGGAGGGTCATGCGGATCGACCAATAGGTGAGGCCGATTTTGATATAGTCGGCTACGCCTGTAAAGGATCTTTAAATGCTAATTATTTTATAAAATCTAACGGGATTAATAGAAACACCGGCAGAATATTACGTCATCAATACATACCGGGATTTATGCGGACATAGGTACCGGGAGGCTACCATAGCTTGATATAAATACCGGTAGATTTTTACGTCATTACATATACGTCATCATTTTACCGGGATTTATTCGGATACCGGTACCGGGAGTC
>MU186994.1:20696-35222 GCA_016904865.1 Pissodes strobi
CATACAACATTTAAATCATTCAAACATACGCTCCAACAAACAATCACAGTGATAAAGAAGTAAAGAGCTTTTATGAAGATGTCTTCAAAGCCAAGATTAAATATAAGATTTTGTGGTCGGAGATTTTAATGCCAAAATTGGAAGTAAAGAGGCCGAAGGCGAAACCATTTTGGACAGCCACACCCTTGGACAGAGAAAAAAAGAGGAAATATGTTGATAGAAGTTCTGCTATCATGGACATACAAAACAGATTAGTTCTGAGATCCGCGAATATGGCAGCAGATGGTGCTAAAAATCTCCAGGCTGAACTAGGCTACCATGGAAAACGACAATTGCATATCACCATTTACAATATGAGGACATTATCATCAGATAAAAATTGGGATAAATAAAATAGGAATATTAGGGCTTAGTGAAGTCAGACGAAGCTGGTGAGAACAGCAGATAATTTTGAAGTCTGGAAATATATTTTATTTTTAAGGAAAGAATGAGAAGAATATGAGAGAAGTAAGATTGTAGCACATAAAAGATAAGTAAAAAGTATTGTAGATGATCGATCCATAGATTCTAGGGTAATATATACAATTCTTAAGCTAAGTGACACATACAACATTTAAATCATTCAAACATACGCTCCAACAAACAATCACTCTGATAAAGAAGTAGAAAGCTTTTATGAAAATGTCTGCAAAGCCAAGATTAAATATAAGATTTTGTGGTCGGATATTTTAATGCCAAAATTGGAAGTAAAGAGTCCGAAGGCGAAACTTCTCTGGACAGCCACAACGACAATTGCATATCACCATTTACAATATGAGGACATTATCATAAGATAAAAATTGGGATAAATAAAATAGGAATATTAGGGCTTAGTGAAGTTAGACGAAGCTGGTGAGAACAGCAGATAATTTTGAAGTCTATAAATCTATTTTATTTTTAAGGAGTCGATGAGAAGAATATGAGAGAAGTAAGATTATAGCACATAAAAGATAAGTAAAAAGTATTGTAGATGTTCGGTCCAGTGATTGAAGGGTAATATATACAATCCTTAAGTTAAGTGACACATACAACATTTAAATCGTTCAAACATATGCTCCAACAATCACTCGGTGATAAAGAGGTAGAAAGCTTTTATGAAGATGTCTTCAAAGCCAAGATTAAATATTAAAAATTTTGTGGTCTGGGAAACCGACCGCCTCTGGACAGCCACACCCTTGGACAGAGAAAAGAAAGAAAAAACATGTTGATAGAATTTGTGCTATTATACAAAACAGAGCAGTTCTGAGATCCGTGAATACGGCAGCAGTCAGAAATGCGAAGAACAGAGGTTGCTAAGAATCTCCAGGTTAAACTAGGCTAACATGAAAACCGACAATTGCATATTGCCACTTACAATACGAAACTTTATCATCAGATAAGAACTAGGACATATGAAATGGGAAATATTATGAATTAGTGAAGTCAGACGAAGCTGGTGCGAATAGGAACAGGTAATATGTACAATCCTTAAACTAAGTGATACACAACATTAAAATCATTCAAGTATACGCATTAACAACAATTCACCCTGATCAAGAAGTAGAACGTTTTAATATAAATGTCTTCAGAGCCATGAACCATACTGAGATTAAATATGCTGAAATTTATGCTACGCAGCGGAATATATTTGATAAACTCCTTATTCCAAAAGATTCCTAGCAGAAGTCCATGGGCAAACCCTGATGGAAAAATCAAAAGTAAAATTGACTTCATTACAACAGATTAAAAAATATAGCACAGGGTCTGTGGGCATCAAACTAGTTCTCAACTGGAAGGTATCATCAAGTGGTAAGTGATAAATATACGGAAGGAGAGGTCTGAAATGATCATGAAACAAGAAACAAAAAAAATCGTCAGAAATTGAAAATTCAGAAAAAAACAGGAATATGTTGCAAATAGAACTATCACACATGCAGAATACACCTATTGAGGCTCTAAATGGTTCTTATAAATTACGATCAAAGAGAAAGTCAACGAATATAAAATTAAGTGACCATACGAAACAACTCATCCAACAACGCAGAGAGTTGGAAAGTAAACATTCTGAAGAATATCAGAGGCTAGACAAGGAAATATTTAAATAAAAAGGAAAAGATACTTCAATACGGTTAGTAATAAAGCAAAACAAAAACCTAAAAGTTATGAGGAGAGCGCTGACTATCGGAAGGAATAATATCCAGAAACTTAAAGATGCTGACGGAAATGTAATCACGCTACCCAGCTAACATAGCTGATTATACACAAATTATGAAAGTATCAAATCCAGGATCAGAGGATATGCCTGATTTAACTGTAGATGAGATCACGGGTGCACTAATCGTAATGAAGAGCAATACATTTCCAGGCGAAGATGAATTTGTGGTTGAAGCCATAAAGGAGGGTGGTAGATCGGTGATAGGAGCACTGGAAATATTTTTAATGGTTGCTTTTCAGAGAGAGTAATGACATCAAAATGAAACCATGCAGTAGTCGTAATATTGCACGAAAAGGGTATTCAACAGTCCAGGGCTATATACGAACTGCTCACTAGGATATTAAAAAAACGGCTTACATCTAAATTTGAACTATACCAACCACGGGAATAGGCCCGATGTAGATCTGATGTTGGCACAAATGACCACTTTCTAAGCATTACATTAATTAGTCTTAACATTCGTTGACTTTTAAAAGGCGTTCCCGAAGTTATTTACAACGTTTTGGGAACTTATGTGCAAAATAATTGAATAAAATCAAATGGAAATATGCATCAACGGTGAGAGACTTAACCACCTACGTTTAGCCGATGATATCGTTTTGATAACGAATCGTGTAGATGAAGCAAACGCAATACTGAGTAGGTTGAACACTGCCTTCCGTAAAGTCGGCTTAAACATAAACTTTTACAAGATCCAAATTATGACTAATCCAGTTGTGAGCAATGTTGCTTCAACTAGTGGTATACAAAAAGAACAAGTGTATTTATATGAATATTTAGGAAACGAAATAACAATTGACTGGAATAATCAGACGTGCGAGTTCCAAAGAAAGGTCTTGAGCCACTTTCAGGAAATTTCTATATGTCTCAAAAGCAAAGTGTGCAAGTAATGCTTCCGACCAATATGATACTGAAACACTTACGCTAACGAAGAAAACAATCAATAAAATTCGAGTATCACAGAAAGTAATGGAAAGGTCAATGGTGGGCATGACCCTTCGGGATAGAGTACCAAACGACGTCAAAATACAAATAAAAGGAGATACTGATGTAGTCACTATAACAACGCAACTAAAAAGGAAATGGGCCGGCTACGTTGCGAGAATTGTCGATAATAGATGGAAAAAATGAATCCTAGATTGTAGACCAAAACAGGATGATTTAGGAATAGATCCCTAAAATGTTACCTAATGATTCGAAACTGGATGCAGACAACTCAAGATCGTTATAGGTAGGAGGAATTAAGGGAGGCCGATGCTCAGCAATGGACGAGACAAACTGAATGATGATGATGCTGATGATGATCCTCTTAAAGAACAAACACATATTCAGCGATGAGTCAAAGTGAGTACAGTTTTGCTTACTCTATTTGCATACATACTTTTATAGTATCATCACGACATGTTATCGCTTAAGAAATGTAGCTTACTTGTCCTACGAGCTTGCGTGCTAAACTTTTCTTTTGCGACTTATGTGTAGCATAACTCACTAGTATGATAAAGGACACTCATGTACGTTTTTGCTTGTTGCAATGAAAAATAATTCAAAATCCTAAATACTTTATGAATGATGAAAAAAATAAAAGATTTCAATCTCATGCTTTAGAATAATTTTGCAACCAACCAGCAGTTTTATAACAGCTTTTTTAAAATACCCTAACAGCTTTGACTATGTAAAAAATAGCTCTATAAGCAGTTTTGCTGTATAAGAATTAGTCTTATCTGCCCCTAATGATTCCTTAGAAATAATTGCAAAGTAGATTTTGTAGCAACGGCACTGTGAATAGCAAAAAGTGCAGCAATGCCTCTCTTTAGTTGCGAAATAGTGCTATAATTGTTGCTTAGCTGTATAGTTGCCTGCTTAATGGTTTTCAATAAGTCTAAAACTATTCATAGGATTAGTTTGAGTCCGAATTTCGCGGGAAGAAAATTTTCTAAACTATAGGTGAGATCCTATATTATAGTTTCTAGTCTCTAAATTTTCGTTAGCGTTTATAGACTAAAACATGTTTTTTAGCTATTGTCAATCCGAGAATCGTTAAATAATGCAAATACAGGGTGTTTTTTAATTGAGTGCCGATACTTAAGGTTGTGAATCCTTACGTGATTTTAAGAAGAAAAGTTCGTATTAACATATGTCCTAAAGCTCTTCATTTTTGAGATACAGGATGTTAAAATTTTTAATTTTTAATTTGTGTGTTTAAAAACTTATATTGTTGCGAATTTGCAGAATTGCCTCGTCTTGACCATCGGATAGTTTCAATCTACACCGCAAAATCAAGGAATTAACAGGAAAGACCAAATCAAAATCGGGAAACAGATCGGTTTATCGAAACGGCGAACTCATTATTGAAAAAGAGAAGATCAGGGACACGTGGGAAGCCTACATCACGGAACTTTTCCTTGACGAAAGATCACTGCCACCACAAATTGATGGTAACACTGGACCGACGATACTAAGGGAGAAAGTTCAGGCTGCTGTCGACGGACTCAGAGAAGGCAAAGCGCCAGGACCTGACGGGATGCAGGCGGAGTTCATCAAACTGCTAGACGACAATCACATTGAATGGTTGACGGCAATCTTTAATCACATTTATGATACGGGAGACATACCACAGACATGCTTGAATCGGAATTCATCCTACCTTTCCCAAGAAACCTGGTGCCAAGAAATGCAATGAATATAGGACAATCAGCTTATGAGTCATTTGTTGAAATTGTGTCTGAAAGTCATTCACAGGAGAATCTATCGGCTATGTGAAGACCAATTATTAAGCCCCATCCAGTTTGGCTTCAGAAGTACGCTCGGTACCCAGGAAGCAATGTTTAGTGTACAAGTGTTGTTCCAGAGGTGCAAAGACATGAACTCTGACGTATATGCCTGCTTTATAGACTACCAAAAAGCATTCGATAGAGTCCGACACACAAAGTTAATTGAGATGCTGAAGAACATCGGACCGGATGACCGAGACCTGAGGATTGTTGCGAACCTGTATTGGAATCAAAAGGCCACTGTCTGCGTTCATAAGGGCCATACAAAGTCAGTCAGAATTGCGCGAGGAGTCCGACAGGGATATATATTGTCTACACTGTTGTTCAACATATATTCCAAGTTCTCCTTCCGCGAGACTCTGAAAAATTTTATAGTGAAGCAGGGGTGCTCCTGAATGGACAGAGGTTGAATAACCTAAAATATACAGATGACACAGTCGTGTTCACAGATAACCTGATGATACAAATCACACTGATCAGTCAACAATATGGTCTTGATATAAATGTTGACAAAACCAAACTAATGATCATCAGTAAAAGAAATATTCCAGATAACCGCCTAATTATAAATGGCAAACATGTGGAAAGAGTACAAAGATACACATATCTGGGTACCTGTGTTAATCAAGTGTGGGACTATTCGCAGGAAATCAGATGCAAGATAGAGAAAGCAAGAGCAGTAATTAATAAGATGTCAAAGTGCTTCAAGACCCTTGACATGAACATAAACCTCAAGACCAGGCTGTTAAAATGTTATGTCTTTTCTGTATGGTAATACGGAGTAGAGGCTTGGACACTGACTGCTACTACGGAGAACAGGCTGAAAGCCTTCAAAATATGGCTGTATCGAAGGATGCTAAGTGTGTCTTGGATGCAGACGGTGACTATTGAGGAAGGAACGTGAGGTCCTTTACATTGTAAAGTGCCGGAAGTTAGAATATCTTAGGCACATAATGCGTAATGAAGATTGATACCATCTCACCCAGTGCATCCTACAAGGTAAAGTGTACGGGAGCAAAGGACCAGGAAGGACGAGGATCTCATGGCTTAAAAACCTAAGAGTCTTGTTCGGAAAGTCAACCACGGGACTGTTCAGGTTACTGTTAATAAAGTTATGATTGTTCAGATGGTCGCCAGCATCCGATTCGGATAGGCACACGAAGAAGGAGAAGACCGTCCGGATTCTTGGTAGAGTTAGTTTCATACATTATTTGTGATGTAAACCTATTTAACGTATTTTTAGTTGGACCTAAATTTTCACAGTATTTGTTGAATGTTTGATCAACATAATTGCATTTAAAACTTTCAGAAGAAGTAAGAAGAGGAGTTAGGAACTCTCTTCTTGAAGAAGACGATGTGCTTCATTGGCGGAAAAACAGGGAATTACTTAATTGCTCATTTATCCAAGAGTAGCTAGTCTTGCAAAAAATTTTTCTCTGTTGTAGCAACATCCGTAAATGGTGAGAGGATATTTGCCAAACCAGAGCTCATAGTCTTAGATATTTTTATGAAATTTTGTGCACGCCTTTTAATAATTAAGGAGCATATTTTGACTTAAAAGATTTCTTAAAATTTTTACCAGTGACGATGACGTCCGTACGAGGTTTGAACTGAATATTTTCAAAGAAAAAAATGGGACGCCACTGATTTTTCTAAAAACCAAACTTATTATTTTGGAGCAAATTTGGTCCATAGACTTACTTTCGTACGATGCACCATTTGCTCGTAAAAAAATAAAAACAAAAAACCATTTTTTTCTTCGGTTCATTGAAACTGCTTTCGATATTTTGTTGAAATTTAGTAGGCACCCATCACGAGTGTAAACACTTTTTTTAGGACAACAATTTATTTTCTACTTTCACCAGTGATGTGCACGTAGGCACGATATTGAATGTTTGAATAGAAAAAAAACAATAGGCTTGTCATTGATTTTTCATTATTAATTAATTATCATTAGAGTTAAACGTAAAATCTGATAAAAAAAATGGTAAATTTTAAAAGCCGTGAATTAACTGGCATGCATTTACTTCTGGGCCTGCAGACGGAAATTCATACGAAGCCAGGGATATAGCAAGAGCAGTATCCAAATCGCGTACTGTCGGATCTGAGAAAATTTTCTAGGATTTATAGACGTCTTCAGGAGACTGGAACTTTAAAAATAGACCACAGTGCTAAAGGAGACCATCAAGCAGTAAGAACACCAGAACTTGAAGAAGGAATTTTACGTCAAATTGAGAAGAACCTTGAAACTAGCACGAGGAAAATCGCAGCAACATTTAATGTTTTAAATTTTTTTGTTTGGAAAATTCTGGTCGAAAATTTATTAAGCCCATATCACATTCAAATAATCCAGGCATTACTCCCGAGAGATTTCCCATTGCGCATTAATTTCCGTGAGTGGTTTCTTCAAAACCTGCTGGAATATCCGTTATTTGGCAGGCACATTATTTTTACCGATGAAGCTAATTTTTCACGAAACTCAATAAGAAATTTCCATAATAACCATTTATGAGTAGATGAATACCCTTATGCAATTATGGAATCAAACCAGTTCTCATTAAATGTTTGGGCTGGCATTATTGATGATTAGTTAATAGGCCCACTTTTTCTCCCAAGAAGACTTGATGGACAATCATATTTACACTTTCTTGAAGAAGATCTGCCGCCAATGGTTGAAGACCTTCCAATTTTATTTAAAAAACCAGTTGTGGCTAATGCACGATGGTGCGCCTCTACATTTTAGCTTACGAGTGCGTGAATTTTTAAATCACACCTATCGCAATCGGTGGTTAGGTCGTGGAGGAACGCAGTCATGGCCGCCTAGATCTCCCGACCTTAATAGTTTAGACTATTTTTTTCTGGGGGCATCTGAAAAGCTTAATGTACGCAGTGCCTATTCAAACCGAAGAAGAGTTACGAAATCGTATAATAGTATGCTACCAAACCATAAGAAACACACCAGTACTCTTAGAAAATGTCCGTCAGTCTATGCGAAGAAGAGTAGATGCTTGCATACGTGTGGGTGGAGGACACTTCAAGCAACTACTGTACATAATGTGATTCTTTATTTTGTTTTTCTTTTCTTATCATTTCGCTTGAGATTTAAGATTTTGAATTTATCGTTTCACTAAATGAATTGAATTTATAAAATAAGATTTTAACACATTTTTTTGGTTTTTATTTTTTTACGCGAAAAAGGGTCCATCGTACGAAAGGAAGTGTATGGACCAAATTTGCTCCAAAATAAATGAGGATTTTAAAAATAAGTTTGGTTTTTAGAAAAATCAGTGGCGTACCATTTTTTTCTTTAAAAATATTCAGTTCAAACCCCGTACGAACGTCCCTGGTAAAAAAATTAAGAAACTTTTAAGTCAAAAAATGCTTCTTAATGATTAAAAGGTGTGTACAAAATTTCATAGAAATATCTAAAAATGATATAATAATTATGATAAAAGAGTTATATATATTTTTTTAATTTTAACATCCTGCAGCTCAAAAATTAAGAGCTTTAGGACATATGTTAATATTAATTTTTCTTCTTAAAATCAGCTAAGGATTCACAACCTTAAGTATCGGCACTCAATTAGAAAACACCCTGTATTTAGAAATCATGAGCAAAAACGAAAACAAAATTACTTTAATATTCTTTATACCTTATTCTACAAACACCTACTAAAAATAATTAATTTAAAATGTAAGTCAAACGTTTGCATTAGATCAATGGGGCATTGTCAAATTGCATTAACAGAATTCAGAAAAAGATCTTAGAAACCTAATCGTCTATTCCCGGCAAATAAAGCTAAGCAAACCGCGTTTACAATGAAGTAGCACTATAGAATAAACTACTGTGTACATATTCTTTATAGTAATATTATGATCCTTAGAGGACATTGTACTTGCAGGTAATATTAGCCTTATTATCCATTGATTATATACATTCAATATAAAGAAAGAGACATGAATAAAGCTAGAGTGGAACGTGTTTGGGGCTACGGTAAAAACAAAAATAAGGTGGTGCGAAATCCATTGTTGATGATGCATTCTTATAAAATTGTACATTGTTTCTTTGAAAGGTCTAGTACAGTATCCTAGACACTTTATGAAAAGTTTAGGCATTTTGTTCAGCCACAAAGTTAGTGAAACAGGTTGTATTTTGTATTTAGCAATAAATTTAATTGTCTAGCATGAGAATGCGAATGTCTATAGGATAACAGAGAGTTCTTATAGGGCATTGTCTTCTTATTTTAATTTACGTTGATGATACCTTCAAATTCTTTATTTGTCTTAAAAACTATAATACATAGCACATACCACGTCAAAAAACATTTCGTAATACAAACCTACAGAATGTTTAAAAAATCAATTTCCGCAGCAGGAATTTGTCAAAATAATTATAAAATAACAGATAATACGCAACACTGTACAAAACATATATTATGTGTTTAGATACAATAAGTATCATTTCTATATAAACATTCACAAAATAAAACTATGCTTTAAAAAAGCTGACAATAACACCCCTACTGCACTATGTTTAACGCTCAGCATGTCACTTGTGAGCCTTTAAAAATATTTCAAATTCCGAAACTGTATAAAAGATATTGTTGATGGTCTTAAAGCTCACTATCGAGGTTGATCGTTTATTTTCC
Organism: Pissodes strobi; assembly: GCA_016904865.1. Taxonomy (NCBI): domain Eukaryota; kingdom Metazoa; phylum Arthropoda; class Insecta; order Coleoptera; family Curculionidae; genus Pissodes; species Pissodes strobi. The sequence goes on from MU186994.1 coordinate 30,350, forward strand.
GTAGGTAGCAATTTGAAAAGATGGCTTCCGGAATAAAAAGGTGACTTTTTATATAATTCATGCTTGAGCTATGCAAGAAGCAAATTATTTCTACCCCTAGTGATGTGGTGGTGTCGATCACCTACTGTAGGCAATTTATTCCTATTTTTAAATATAATTTCAACAATCTTAAAAATGTAAATTCCAGATACTGTCAAAATCTTTCTTCTCCAAAATATTTTGAAAATGAAGAATAGTTGCCTCACCAAGAGCCTTGACTAAACTAAGTATAAGATAAAACACGTCAAGCCTATAGGCAACAAACGTTCCAGGTCACAACCAATAACACAATACATAAAAATCCATGTGGTTGCGCAGCACATTATCCAGAAAGACAGGATGCCTTAAGGATTAAAGGTAGATCCTTGCAAGGTGGACTGATGATAGTGTGTGCCACACACTAAAAAGAGATCCTATGGCAATCGACGAGCGGTGTGTGTGTGCGAAGATGTTGATTGACACGGTTCTCGAATAGCTGAGGCTGTAATTTGGGGGAAAAAGATGTCCTGGGAGTAAGTTCCACAGTGATGCAGTGCACCAGACAACGCAGTCCCTGCAAAGCGAAGTTCTAGGTGTTTCCAGTTGTACGAAGAACGGGTGCGTTATTGTCGTCTGTCGTGACTATCTGACAGGAGCTGCTGAGGCGGAATGAGACGGACCAAATCCTGGGAACATTTGCCGTGAAAATATCTTAAAAACATGGAGATCTCGAACACATGTCTGCGGTGTTCCAGATCACGGGTCAACTCCAGATCGACGACGAGACGCTCCAAGTCTCTTCTGAAGGGAATCATGCAGCTTTAGAGCGTGTTTAGGTGCGGCACCCCAGATGTCTGAGCAATATTGTAAGCACAGTCTTATTTGCGCTTTGTAGAGCAAGAGCAGCTGCTGCAATGTATAGTTTTTTGTTGGCCAATAGCGCACCAGGCTTCTGCGAGGTTGATTTTGCGATGTTAGCAACATGGTCATGCCAGGACATATTGCTGTTGACCGAGAATATCCAGTAGTCCGATTGACGAGAATGAAGCTATGGTCGATCCTGCCATAATGATGTCAGGTCGCGCAGCGCCGTATTGGCTTTCTTGGTAAACGTGGCTGCTTGGGTTTTTGCTGCATTGAACTGGACCGAATTCCTGTAGCCCCAAATTCGAACTTTCCCCAGATCTTATTTAATTGTTGTAATCTGCTGGATTTTTTGATGGTAAAAATTTTTCTGATTTGACGCGAATAGCCGAAAACTGGATGCAGATATCTCAAGTACGTTATCATCATCATCATCATCATTCAGCTCTCTATGTCCACTACTGGACAAAATCCTCCCCCATTTCTGCCCATTCCTTCCTGTCTTGAGCTCTTTGCATCTAATTGCCTGTATATCTCTTTAGATCGTCCGTCCAACGTGTAGGGGGTCTTCCCTTGCTTCTTTTATCCAAGCGCGGTCTCCACTCGAGCAGTCTTTTTGTCTATCTCCCGTCCGTCATTCGTGCCAAAAGTCCAGCCCACTTCCACTTGAGTTTGCGAATTTGGATAACCACATCTATGAGGCCGGTTCTTCTTCGTAAATCTTAATTTCATATATGATCCCGCAATGACACCCCGAGCATGGAACTTTCCATCTTGCGCTATGTTGCCATAAGCTTTTTAGCACTTTCTGAGGTTAGTGTTTGTGTATTGTGGCATGTCGCTTTTAAATACTTCCGCAAGCTTTCCATAGGCTGCCCAAAAGAGTGTAATTCTTCATTTCATTTCGTTGAGATTTGGATTTCATGACCAAGATAATTATACTTGTTCACCAGAGCTTCTTCCCTATCATCAACGAGAATTTGCTCGCTGGGAATTAATGTTGTCATATATTTTGTTTATGAGATATTCATTTTTAGCCCTACGTCAGCACATACCTTTTGTAGTTCTTGTAACATATCTTTAATGTCTTTAAGGTTATCTGAGAGCAAAAATATATCATCCGCAAAACGTAGATTTGTTAAGTTTCGACCATCTATATTTAGGCCCTTGTTTTCCCAATTATTGAGTTTTTTAAAAGCATACTCCAAGACTGTGGTAAAGAGTTTGGGCAATATCGTGTCTCCCCGTCTGACACATCTGCCGATTTGAATTCATTTAGTATTTTCATGAAGTTTGACCATTATTGTAGCATTTTTGTACATATTGTAAATCAGCTTTGAGTATCTGTAATCAACCCGACATTCCTGTAATTCACTGAGGACCCCATTCAGCTCTACCGTATCAAAGGCCTTTTGAAAGTCTACGAAAGCAAGGACCAGTGGTCTATTGTATTCAGTCACCGTTTTTATGCTTTGCAGATGGTCATTTGTTCCAAATTTAGCAGGGAAGCCCGCCTGCTCTAGAGGTTGATAGAAATCCAGTTTTTCTCAAGTCTCGTTGTTATTATTTTTGTGAACAGTTTATAGAGGTGGCTCAGAAGGCTCATCGGTCTGTAGTTTTCAAGTTCCGCTATATTACCTTTCTTATGGAGGTGTATTACAATAGCATTGTGCCATTTGTCTGGTATTGTACTATTGTATATGCAAAAGTTAAATAGCACTGTGATATTTTCTAGTAAACACAGGCCACCGATTTTTATTGTATCTGCAACTACATTGTCTTTTCCGGGAGCTTTGTTCGTTCTTTGTTCTCCTTAGCGCGAGCTTTATTTCGGCTATTGTGATGCATGGTAATTCTTCTGAACCTTGATTTACAATACCTTTTTTGGCTGTCACTATATCCGGTTCTGTGATAGAGTTTAATATATCTTCGTTTTTGCTGGTAAAAGTATTTTACTATTTTTAGGATTTCTTCTCTATTTGTTGTTGTTATACCTTGTTTGGTCTTTGTTTGATTATATGTTTTTTCCCGATTCCAAGTTTTCTTCTCATAATCTTCATACATTTATCTCTTTGTTGGATGTGATTTGTATTGAATGCTCTAATGCTCTCTTCGTTCTTGGATCATTTGCCTTGTATTCTGGCTCAATTTTTCCTTTTGTGTTTTTGGGCAGTATTTATTTTGGCTTTCTAGCATGGCATTGGTTAATATGTCATTGAGAGTGTTGACATCTTCGTTTGATTTTGCGTCGCAGCTTGCCAATCTATCATCTATAAAGCGCTGGAATCCCTCTATATCTGTTGGTCTCGTCCAAGGTTTATTTGTTTTTTTTTTCTGGACCATTCTGTGTCGTTCTTAATCGATATCAATAACTACTTTTGCCCGTACGAGTCTGTGGTCGCTTCCAGTGGAGAACCTATTCAGTACTGTCACATCTTTGACGATGCGTTTTTTGTCCGTTATAATACAATCTATTTCATTTCTTGTGTGATCATCTGGGCTTTTCCATGTCCATCTTCTAATTAACTTTTTCTTGTAGAAGCTATTCATCTGAAATAGGTTATTCTGTAACAGATAGGCCAGCATTACTTCACCTCGCTCGTTTCTGCTTGGTAGTCCAAAGTTGCCCAAATGGGTTTCAGCGGTATCCTGCTTCATTCCCATTTTAGCATTGAAATCTCCATATAGAATTCTATACTGCGCTTGTTAGTCTATGAGAGCCGTAGTTCTATCATCATGCAGACTGTCTACCTCCTCGTCATCATGTCTAATCGTAGGTGCGTATACCTGTATGATCTTGGTGTTGTATCTCGAGGTCAGCTTCAGAACGAGACATATTATTCTGGTGGAAATTTTCTTTAAGGAAACTATGTTTGCGTTACGACGCTTATGTATCAGGAATCCCGTTGCACCATTAGACTTGTCATCTTCGCCCGCATAGCATAGGTTATGTCCTGATTTTACTGTGATAAGTTGTTCACCGCGCCTTTTGACTTCGCTGAGGCCTATAACATACCACTTAATATTCTCAACATCGCATTCAAGTTTGGTCAGCCGTTCCTGTGACAAGAGGGATCGTGTGTTGAACGTTGCAATGTGTAGTTTACGGTTTGTGTTGCAGTGCATCTTTCTCTTCCTCAGGTGTTCGCCCCCCCAGAATCCATGGGACAGACTGATTGATTATCAGTGCGAGATTCCGGAGATATTCTCCTACTCGCCTGGGGTAATTTAGTTTTAGCAACTGACGTTTTCCATAGAGGGTATTTAGCCGTAAAACACCTCGCTGGCTAGACGTGTTGGTGAGTTTGTAGTTCAGCCGCCCAATCTGGAATAGACGCTGTCGACAAGCCGCCCATTCTGGGTCAGATTGAAGATTTTGGTCCGCCCCGAGTATTTGATTTCCTCGGTACCATCCAGATCTGGGAGGCATAGCCCTATACGCCACCTGGGGAGGCGCCCGATAGGGGATTAGCAAGCCCCCCAGATCGTTATAGGTAAAAGAAACTACCAGTGGTCAAGTTCATCAGTGAACGAGACATGCTGAATGATGATGATGAGCCTCTTAAAAAATAAACTCAGATTCAGCAACTTACTAACCGATGAGTAAGAGTGGGTGAAGTTTTGCTTACTCTATTTGCATAAGTACCTTTATAATCTCGCCAAGAAAGATCATATTTTACGAACATTTTGGATAAAATGTTGTCACTTAAGAAAAGTAGCTCCCTTGCCCTACGAGCTTGTGCGCTAAACTTTTCTTGCATGCGTCTTATATGTAGCATAACCAACCAGCCTAATAAAAAACTTTTTCACATTTACGTTTTACAGTAGCTAAGGATGAATAAAATATTCAAAATCTACAATACTTTTTGGTGGTGATATCATTCGGGCACTGCCATGGTAGGTCAGACTCACGGCGATTCAGATTTGTTGTATAAAGGCTTCGCTTTTGAAGTATAATAGCTGCAATTTTGTGTTTTAAAAAGCTTCGAAC
>MU186994.1:50222-81019 GCA_016904865.1 Pissodes strobi
TTACAATGGAACGATTACTGCTTGTATTCTTTATAGTAATATTGTGATCCCTTGAGTACTTATTATCTATTGATTATATACATTCAACACAAAGAAAGAGAGACGTGAATAGGCTTAGAGTGGAACGTGTTTAGGGATTTTATCGCACCATAACAACAAAACTAAGGTAGTGCGAAATTCGATTGTTAGTAACGCATTCTTACAAACATGGGCTTTGTTTCTCTGAAAGGTCAGTATGTCAAGATTATGATATTCTAAATAATTAAGGGAAAAGCTTAGGCGTTATATTCACCCCCAAAGCTAATGAAACCGGTCGTTATTAGATTCTATCAGTAAGTTTAATTGATAGGTATAGTTCGGAGTTATTGTTTTCTTTCTTCTTTCATTATGGCTCTGCTCCGAATGTGGCAACCACACCCATTCACTTTAATACTGTTGATTATTTAATTTTTTTTTTTGAGATTTATGTATCTCTTAACAACACAGTTATTAAGACATCACAACAAAGGATATTGAGACTCTTCTCGTTCCCGCACAGCGAAGAACATTCGCAAATAGAACTACTTTGGATATTATCAGGAAGTAAATGTAAGCTATAAAAATTGTTATAGTTTAATCTGCTTTTATTTCAAAGAAATCGATTATCACTTTTATATTTCCAGCATTAAGAATGGTTGAAATGTCTATAGGAGGAGATACACCCGTTTGTCTAAAACCATCATACATATTCTTTGCTTGAATACATTTTATAGGCCATTCCAAAAAAAATTGGTCAAGATCTTAAATACATTCACAATCATAATACGAATTCAAGCGGTGGCCAGTTTTTATTAGTATTATTATATTCAAAATTATTGAAATTTAGTGAACCATTTACTTCTCGGAAAGTCAACATAAGAGTTGCTTCTCCGATACTTCGAATGCTCCTTCCATAATTCGTTAAATTCTTGAAAGATTTTTTCTTTAATAATCGGAATAATTTCTTGATTGTCCAACAGAATCTCGTTTGGAGTATTGCGCCCTCTCTGTTACCTCGTTCCCTTTTATTTGCCCTGGTATCCACGGAAGATTTATATCGCATCCCCTTTCCCTCACTTGAATTAAAGGCCTTTTTATTCGCAACATAAACATGTTTAGTTTCTGTTCTAGTAATAACGCTCTTGTGGGTCCAGACTTAATTCCAACATTTCTTATACATGTGTGTTGGGCCATTACCTCCTATAAGTAGGCCTACTGGCTAATATTAAAATTGCAGTGACAACAAATGTAGTCAATTGCTTTTGCCATAAGAATAACATTGAAGAGTCCAGTAAAAGTATTGATATTTTACCACGCGTATAACGTTGATCGTCACGCTGGACGACTGGAATTCCAATCTCCAATTGGCCGTCTTCGATGTATTGTGTATCCAGTGTTGCCGATTTGGGCGCTTTATCGCAATTTAGGCTACTTCTCACTGAAGTTTGCGGCATATTATTTTTCAAAGAAACGATTTAAAAAAAATAATGCTGCAACCCGGAAAATATTTGTCTTGGATTACTGGTTTACTCTTTTCAACCGGTTATCCGATAAGAACAGTAGTATAGGGTCAAATGCGAGTTTTGCAAGTTCTCAGGAGACAGGCAATTGCCAATTTCGCATATTCTGTTTTTATTTAGTGAACTTTAGTGATGTGTAACTTGGTATCATTAAATATCGGATGGTATCGAATATTAAACCACATATATCCAATACTTTTTTTGTGGATATTGACTTGGATACGCTTAGTTTTTTTATTGAATATTGAATTACAATAAATCACCAATATTGTAACATCAAATATTTGAAAAATATGTAAAAAAATAAACTCTCAAGCGAACCTTACTAGCACAACCACAAGCATATTAAAACACGAGAAGACCTACAAGCCCTAAAGCAAATATTTAAAAAAATAATATTATTCTTACTCTAACATACATCAGATGCTTAATGTAAAAGATTGCTTTGGTAAAGTTATATTCGATATAAATAAGTATTTAAAATATATATACAATTAAAGATATAAAAACCGGAAACTGAAGCTTAGCGAAATCAAAAGATTTAGGAAAAAAATCGTTACTAACTTAATAAGCTAATTATTTTCTAGAAATATTTAGCTCCATTTAAAAACATAGTTTTTTTAATTTGGTCTAAGACTATGAGCTCTGGTTTGGCAAATATCCTCTCACCATGTACGGATGTTGCTACAACAGAGAAGCATTTTTTGCAAAACTAGCTACTCTTGGATAAATGAGCAATTAGGTAATTCCCTGTTTTTCCACCAATGAAGCACATCGTCTTCTTCAAGAAGAGAGTTCCTAACTCCTCCTCTTACTTCTTCTTGAGCTTTTAAATGCAAGTATGTTGATCAAATGGCATGCAACAAATGCTGTGAAAATTTAGCTCCAACTGAATATACGTGAAATAGGTTTACATCACAAATAATGTATGAAACTAACTCTACCAAGAATCCAGATGGTCTTCTCCTTCTTCGTGTGTCTATCCAAATCGGATGCTGGCGACCATATGAACAATGATAACTTTATTAACTGCTTCTCTGAACAGTCCCGTGGTTGACTTTCCGAACCAGATTCTTAGGTTTTTAAGCCATGAGATCCTCGTTCTTCCTGGTCCTTTGCTCCCGTACACTTTACCTTGTAGGATGCACTGGGTGAGAAGGTATCAATCTTCATAACGCATTATCTGCCCAAGATATTCTAACTTCCGGCACTTTACAGTGTAAAGGACGTCACGTTCCTTCTCCATGCGGCACAGGATTTTCTCACTGGTCACCCTCTGCATCTCAGCATCCTTCGATACAGCCACATTCCGAAGGCTTCTAGCCTCTTCTCTGTAGCAGCAGTCAGTGTCTAAGCCTCCACTCCGTAGTACAATACAGAAAAGACATAGCATTTTACTAACCTGATCTTCTAGTCATGGCTCTTGAAGCACTTTGCCATCTTATTGATTATTGCTCTCGCATTCTCTATCCTGCATCTGATTTCCTGCGAATGGTCCAACTCTTCATTAACACAGGTACCCAGGTATGTGTGTCTTTGTTCTCTTTCCACACGTTTCCCAATTATAATTAGGTGTTTATCTAGAATATTTCTTTTACTGATGATAATTAGTTTGGTTTTGTCAACATTTATATCAAGACCATATTGTTGACTGTTCAGTGTGATTTATATCATTAGGTTTTGCAGATCGTCCACGTTATCTGTGAACACGACTGTGTCATCTGCATATCTTATGTTGTTCAACCTCTGTCCATTCAGGAGCAGCCCTGCTTCACTATTTTTCAGAGCCTCGCGGAAGACGAACTCGGAATATATGTTGAACAACAGTGGAGAAAATATACATCCCTGTGGGACTCTTGGCGCAATTCTGACTGAATTTGTATGACCCTCCTACACACAGACAGTGGCTTTTTGATTCCAATACAGGTTGGCAACAATCGTCAGGTCTCGGTCATCCGGTCCGATGTTCTTCAGCATCTCAATTAAATTTGTGTGTCGGACTCTATCGAATGCCTTTTAGTAGTCTATAAACCAGGCATACACGTCACAGTTCATGTCTTTGCACCTCTGGAACAACACGTGTACACTAAACATTGCTCCCTGGGTACCGAGCGTACTTCTGAAGCCAAACTGGATGGGGCTTAATAATTGGTCTTCACATAGCCGATAGATTCTCCTGTGAATGACTTTTAGACACAATTTCAACAAATGACTCATAAGCTGATTGTTCTATATTCATTGCATTTCTTGGCACCAGGCTTCTTGGGAAAGGTAGGATGAATTCCGATTCAAGCATGTCTGTGGTATGTCTCCCGTATGATAAATGTGATTAAAGATTGCCGTCAACCATTCAATGTGATTGTCGTCTAGCAGTTTGATGAACTCCGCCTGCATCCCGTCAGGTCCTGGCGCTTTGCCTTCTTTGAGTCTGTCGACAGCAGCCTGAACTTCCTCCCTTAGTATCGTCGGTCCAGTGTTACCATCAATTTGTGGTGGCAGTGATGTTTCGTCAAAGAAAAGTTCCGTGATGTAGGCTTCCCACGTGTCAGGTCAATAAATAGTTCGCCGTTTCGATCCATCAATCTGTTTCCCGATTTTGATTTGGTCTTTCCTGTTAATTCCTTGATTTTGCGGTGTAGATTAAAATCGTCGGATGGTCAGCATGGGCAATTCTGCAAATTCGCAACAATATAAGTTTTTAAACATATAAATTTAAAAGATTTATTGTTATTTTATTTTCAATATATTTTTATATAGTCTGTCTAGAAAGTATCCGGAAAAAAGAAAATACAATTAGCAATTTTCGGTTTAAATTTTTATTGCTTGAATTATAAAATTACAACAAATAATTCATCTCATTTACATATACAACCTCCATTTATCTCTAAATGCTGCACGTATAGTGAAGATACACCCGAAACTAGTTGGCCGTCATAATATTCGGTGATGGTGGTCCAGGTGTAAAACTGACCGATTCAAATCTGTGTTATTTTGTGGCATTACTTGTTCCACTTCAATGTTTGTTAGTCCCCATCAACGACGTCTAAAAGATTCGTTGGTCTCCAAAATGTGTTTTCACTGAGACTCAGATCGGATGAAGCTGCTGCTATGAATTTGTTGTCAATTGGTGTTCTTGCATTCAAGCTTAAATATAGACAGGAGTATGGCATCGTGTATTATACTGCTGAATATGTCACCCCCTGGAAACCTAAATCGTTTCCTTCTGGAAAACCTTTTATAATGGTACAATACTTTGTACTGTTAACGGTACCATCAACTATACAAAGAGATGTAGTACCACGCTGTGATATTACTCTCCAAACCATTATTTCTATGGGAAAATTTAGGAATTTGGACTGTAACATTTTGTCGTCCCAAGGCCGCTAGAGCGTTTTAAATGTTTCTGCAAATCCTACGCGGTCTTTTCGAAACTGGTCTAGGACTCATATCTGTGCCTTTTTTTTATCATCTTTATTGTCTCATATACTCAGATTTTTTCGAGTCCACTCAATTACACTAATGTTATAAAGTTCGAACACCTTTTCTATACAAAGATTCTACCTCTCTTCTTTTTTCTACTTTCGACATTATTTCACAAATCTTAAGCCTGCTTACAATCAACAGTGTTTGGCAGATAGTGTTGCCATGCTATTTTGACCGTTGCCTACTATCCGAAGAACGTACTTGATGAATAACTTTTGTCTTGGAATGTTACGAAAAAGAAATATATTAAAATTAGGAAAAATATAAAATTCCGGATACTTTCTAGACGGACTATAGTTGAGATAAAGGATTTGGCAATTATGTATAAAAATATATTTGATGTGGTTGGGTGATTTTGGGCAAAGACAACTTATTCAAAATTATATATAGCATTTTCCAATTTCTACTTTTACAACAAATGTGATTTTGGGCGACAAATGAGCAACAAGGGTTGCGACACGATTTTTAAAAATGTGGCAACGCCGCAAATGATAAGTTCGAGATTTTGACGATTGACGTTAATGTCTACGAACATTTTATTTAATTTTTCTTAAATCGAAACTATTTCTGTGTTTTTGTGCATGAAAAGTGTAGCTAATATATACAAGCTATATTTAAGTATACAATTTATAATGTTTAGCGTTCTTTTCTAAATATGTAAAACTGTATGTTTTGGACTTAAAGACCTGTTGCTTTCGTGCAATAAGGGATGGGATAATGGGATTTATTATGTGCCGACAAGCCGGTTCTTTGTGTACACCAAGCATTTCTCAATCCCGATTTTGAGACAGGCCAAAAAAAATGTGCTTTGTTTTCAGTAGTCAAAATACTTCATGAACTAGAACGAGACAAAATCTTAAAACATGGTTATTCCCTTAGTTTAAAGGCTGTTTTTTTATCACCTATAGAATGGCAAAATGTTAAATTAGGTCTCAATAGTTTGTTATATACCTGGGCCCAAAACTGTATAATAAACATTCCATTTCAAATAAGAATCCTAAGATAAGAAAATCGTTTCAAGTACAGCTTTAAAAAATACTTTCTGGCACACACTCAAGTTTTCCTAAAATTGTTTAAAAAAATATTGCATTTATGCTATATAGTATCTGGCTTAGTTTTGTGATGTATTGTGTTTGTGCGATGTTGAAATACTATGTGTGTTTGTGATTTCTCTTTTGTATTTTAATTAGATTATATGGTTTGCTTTTGCTATTTTATTAGACTAGAATAATGGTATTTTGCAATAATTAAACTATGCATATGTATGTAGGTACTAAATAATCATAGAACATAAAAAGCACATGCGGGTATGCCATAGGTGCTTAAAAAATAAGCATAATATTTAACAATATTGTACTAGATTAATTGTATTGAAAATATTGAAAGAAGTAAATAAATTGAAAATATTTAATCCTGAGAGGTTTTGTTATTTATATACAGAGGGGTCCTTTGGATGGAGAAAACACACAGCAAATTTGACATTACTATTATCTATTATGACACCTTTATGGATATAATGACATTTTACCACCTACCTATATTGTAAAACTAGATATTCCAAGGTTTTTGCTTTGAAATTTAATTTTTCTTTAAAAAAATCAATAGAGTTCCGTCTAAGGGCTGAACTTTAACCGGACTAAATACTGCTTATGTGTGCAGAAAAAGAAACTGCAAAATAATGATTAAAATAAAAATGAGTAAAAAACATTATCAATTAAATAGTCGCGCTTAAAGTAATATTATCCTACATATAAGGTAAATTTACAAAAAAAAGACATTTTTTTATGTTTTTTTAGATTTTTGCATCTAAAATGGCTACTTAACTATGAAATTCTAAAAGAAATTGCACATTTCAATATACGCCTGTAAAAAATTTTTGACTAGATTGGATGACGTCACGCGTAAGCGGTTAGGCCTTCATATAGGAGGTAATGGTTGGGCAAACCACTTTGAATACTATTTAACTTGTGCTAAAAATCAAACAATTCCTAGTATATGGAAAATCTCTAAAATCGTTCCAGTGTACAAGAAGGACGATCAATCATATATCACAAATTACAAACCCATTTCCATTATCTGTAACACCCGTAAGGTTTTCGAATTCCCTCTATATGATATGCCACTAAAATTCACCTAATTCCCTAGCAGCATGAATTTTTTAAAAGAAGGTCGACCATTACCAATTTACTTGATGTGTATCAGTACATTGGAGAATCTACTGATGGGAGTTCACAGGTTGATGTCATGTATCTTGGTTTCTCAAAGGCCCTTGATCGTCTGGATTTTCTTTATGGACGTGCTTCTGACGAATATTCCGCTACCTCTAGTGTTCCGCAGGGCTCAATACTTAGGAGTTTGTTGTCTAAATTTTTATATATGATACTGGTATTGATCTTAACATCAAGTTTATATTATATGCGGATGACGTAAGTATATTTAAAATGATTCAGTCTTTGAATGATTATCCCACACTTCAACGTGAGTTTGAGCGGATCGAAGATTGGTAATAAAATTGAACCTGATTTGCTTGCTTTAGTAACTGCGGTCGGTTTGAGTTGTTATTGTTATTAAGTACTACCTATTAATTGGGCTTCCATGCATGTTAGGGGGTTTGTTATAAATAAAACAAAAAATAAAAAATAAATAATGTTTGGTTTTTAAATAATTTAAATAAAATAACTTGCTTATGGAGGCGCCACTGGCATATAGATTTCCTTGAAAAGAAAATCAATAAGTCTGCTAGTACTTGAGACACTGATGCCTAAACATATCCTATATCGACATCATCGACACGATAATCTAATGCCATCTTAGTCCGCGTGACGCCTGAATATGGGCAACCACTTATTTGGAATTGGTTGCCTATATTTTGGCGTTAGAAAGAACACCTTTTACACTAACGGTTACACACAGCCTGCTAAAAACACATTCCCGTCACAGATACTGCCTGACGTGCGTTGTTTAATGTTTACATTTGTAACGTTCGCATAAGAATGTCTAATATTACACTTGACGCATAACCCTCCGTTCGCTTCGCTCGCTACAGGGATGTAACGAACAGAAACTAACCCAAAACACGCCCAAATTTAAGAAAAAAACTTTTTACAAATTTATATTTGTGGTTATCCTCAAGAAAATAAGAAAACACCTTCGGGAATCGAACCTGGGCCGCCGAACAAGAGGTCTGGCATCCTAACTACTGGACCACTTATAAGCAAATCATTGCATCTTGCATAGTAAAGACATAGCTAAAATAGGAACGCAATCTAACGAAAACACCCGATGTCTTCCGACAAGTCGGGAATGTATTTTTTCTACTACCTTACCAGGAAACGTCATTTTCGACTCCGAAACGAGGCAGGAAAATGGTTATTTTCCTCCCTGAGAACAACAATTTTCCTCCCTCTAATTTTCTTAAGACTTTACATAAGCAAGATTTTTTCCCATCGCCCTGTATATAAAAAATAACGACGTCAGAGGTAGTAGAGAAAACTACATACATACCTCAGGAGTAAAGTGCGTCGGGCATTAAACTATCCGCGGGAGGAAAAGCACTATTTTCCTCCCTTGGTATATAAATAGCTGTTGCAAGCTGACTTTACCGGCTAGTCGTTTTACAAGGAAGCGCCGAAGTAGAATGCGCATGGTTATGATGTCACATCCGGGTTTCGCACTTCCGTCCACATTCCAGAGATTTACCCTCATACCGCTGCGTAAGATGTTTACACATCAATTATAACATCCATTGTGAGTGAACTGGTTTGCACCCTTGATCACCATAGATATTTTCTACTATCTTCAGGAGACAGAATTTTGCAAAGTCCTTACTACAAGAGGTTGAGACAATCCATTAAAATTTAAAATAGTTATTTTTCAAGATCCGAAGAACAGGTCAATTCTGTTTTCTTATGGGGTTGAAAACCGTTCTCATTTCAGGCCAAATTTCATCAATATTTGATGAAATTTGGACTGAAGTAGATTCGCATAGTAAAATATAACAGCTTATCTTGCTAGCAATACATAAAATATTGATTAGTCTTATAGTATTAATGTCCAAAAAGTCTTAGTATTAGTTAAAATTAGTAAAGTAAAGTAAGGTAAAGGAAACCAAATTCTACGAATCGTGTACGTACCAAGAAATCCGCCTTTCTCCCTAACTGTTTTTGGTAACGGTTCTAGGGGTGTCGCCAGGGGGTGTCGCTAGGGGGTTGAACCCTGAAATATTGAATATAACCCTATTAACTTGCATCCTATTTTAAAGAACTTAAAGAGAATAAATAAGGATTTAGTTTTAACAACTGAAAATCTCTATGTTAACTCATTTTCCAATGATAACGAAATTATTTTAAAATGTGATATTTAACACATTGTGTGCCTTCCCTTTCTGCATAAGCCACGTCTTTGATTTGCATAAGGCAGGTAGGTTTCTATACACGGCGATGTCATTCAAATATAAATGGGGGGAAGCTTAACCGTGGCGTCTGCCGAGCATACTTGACATTTTGGTTCGAGGAAAAATGGGAATATAAACGGTTGCTGGTGGCAAGTACACAAACTATATGTTTTTGGTAATAGTATTCTTATTTCTTATTTATTTTGATATAATACTTATGACTTCCCAAAGAAATAGGAAAAAGGTTCAAAACACATTTATGTTAGTACACATTATCGCACCACTTTGGCCCGATCTTTGGCTTCTTTCGGATATGGAGGTACAAATTGTCAATACCGGAATCAGCCCAAGTTGGCTCGTTTATTGTCATTGTGAAGCCAAATTCACCCAACAAGTCGCAGATCAGCACAGCCTCACGTTCTTCTGTTCCAAAGTGCAGATTGAAGTCCTCAGGCAAGACAATGTTTTTACCCGCACCCCGTTCATGAAGAAGTTGCTTCAATATGGCTAGAAAAGTATCAAAATGGCCCACTGGAGATCTGTAGAGGACTAAAACATACAAATAAAAAATTACAATGTTAGCAGAGGATATTTCTATATACTGTTCAACATTTAAATCCAGAATATAATCAATTGGAGGTTGTCTGTTTTTATATTGCAAAATATTGCTGTGCCTCCACTCCCCCCAACAAACTCCTTCCCGGAGGAGTGCCCGACACATTTGTAACCGACCAGGTGAAGCTCCTGCAATTCCTCTGCTGCTAACCAGTGTTCAGTAATGCAAACAATATTGATTTTCTTGCCGGCAAGGAAGGTCTCATGCATACCTACGTTACACCTACTAAAGTATATTTTTTATAGAGTTTTTTTATTTATTTAAGTAATAATAATTAAGGGAAGGTTCATTATAATGTGTAATAGCATTTTTTCAGTAGTAGAAAAAAATTATTATGCGACGATACATATCCTGAATTTTGGCGCAGGTGTAGGAGAGTTAGGAGCCTGCATTTAATACTACACCTAGTATTAAACCAAAACTCAAACATAACTTTTGGTATTTTCAATAAGTCTGTCATATAGCTAGCGTTCGTTAAAATAAGTTAACTATTGATAGATTTCATAAATATTAGTGTATGTATCCCCTTATATGATTAAAATTGCACGGCCTATATGGATGACGTCACACGACAAGCACCAAGGCCTTGTTATTAAGTGGGTATTGGTACATCGCAAATCAATGCTGTTACAACTACAACCAGAAAAAACTGAAAACGAAACAATGGCTTGCGACATTCCCCATTATTATTTATGAAAACAGTTTACTATCGAAACCAAGGTATTAGTCATGTAGAGGAAGGCTCCTGGAGGAAAAAAGGGCAACCAACACGTTCATCTTTACCTGTCGCAAAAATTCTCCACAGAAGCCAGGGATATTAGAAATGAATTTGCAGATTATTCTGTATCAGATTATGGTCAAGCAGGTCAAGTACCTTGGCAATTAAAATACTATTAATCTTTGTTCATATTTGAAACAAAATATTATTATGATATATCGGGATATTCGAGCTAAGCTTTTCTTCATTTAAATTATTGAAATTCTATATGGACTTTAAAAATATATAGGCAGAGTTACTATCCATTAAATTAGCTTTAAAACGTGTATACTAAAGAGCAACGCAAGGTAAGCAAACGAGTTAGGACCGTACGTTTTTACTGAACAAAAATGCAAGCAAGTCATCGAGCAAGAAGGCCGAAGCATTATTAAGAAGTGTTTAATAGGCATTTACACCCTTTTGTGTGATGCGTCTCTATCAATCGTGCTTTGCTGACTCATCTTCTTCACCTCAGTGTGACAACCAGGAATGCAGCCCAATCAACGTCCACTAAAAGAAAGTTAAAAAAGCCGTATATCATCCGTCAGGGATGAAAAATTGTTATAATTAATTGTGGAAGGCGGCAAGGCCTGGGCTTGGTAGTTGGTTGAAATTTGTAACTTAATTTGACGCATATATTTTGGGGCTCAGCCTTTAACTAATTTGAAAACACCTCTTAACATCATCCGTTTTTTCAACGTTTCCGTTCCGTTCAAGTTTGGCGATTATATTATAACGCGCTCCATATTAACGGCTATTTCAAGAAATGAAGTAGCATTTATAATTATAGTTATTTGTATACCAGGGGCGTAATGTAAATTAAATCTTTTAATTATTTTTCAAGATTTCGTCATAAAGTACTAGTGTCGAATGATAACTGCTCATCAAACCGTATAGACATCCCAGACATGGCTTTTTCAAAAAAATGAAGCTGATCACAATATACCGAAAATGTTTAAAATAATTAGTAATGAGCATCCACTATGCTCATTTTAGAAACAACCCACCTGGTCACGCAGTAGCTTGGAGCAAACACTTAGTGATTATTTGTAGGCTCACACCCGACTTAAACATAACAAAAAAACCCTTTCCACCAGACAATTTGGCTTTACAAAGGGCAAATCCATAACCATGGGTATTTAACAGAAAAGTCATAGACACCTGGCCCTTGCTGGAGATGATAACAAAAATCAAGAGAAGAGTAGCTTCATCACACCTGGTTAAAAGCTTACAGAGCTACTTGACTCCAGACCACATTTTTGGAAGAAGACGCAGATGGACCACACGCAGAAGACCTAGGAGTCTAATTGGGTGACCATACGGGCGCGACCAATCCTAACTAGCACAGACCAGAAACGGAATAACATCCAAATCTACCCCAACATCTCGGCAAGAGCCAGAAGACTCTATGCGAGGCTTGATATAGTAATCACAGCGAGGCGACTTCAAGAAGGAGGCCATAACTGTATAGGAGCCAATCCCGAAAGTTCTTCCCTCCAGCCTGCAGTGTAAACCCTAGAAGGGCTAAAGGACAGGCCGGAACATATTTGAGCTTTTATTTGGTATGCCATTCGTGAGTCCCACACTAGGGGGGTGTGCGTAAAAAAGCATTTTCTAAGAACACAAAAAAATCTGTCTAATAGAGCAATCATCATAGAAGCGGACGGTATGGTAGAGCAGATATACAAGATATGCGGGGCCCGCCAGGGTTTGATTCTGAATTCTATACTTTGGAACATACTCTACGACGCGACGGTCTGCTTATTCAAGAGCTACCAGAAGGTGTTTCACTCGTGGGATATACATACGACATTGCGCTGGTAGTACTGGCAAGTGACATGGAACAGGTAAAATTCAAAATAGTCATAGCGATGATAAAAATAGAGGAATGGCTACGGAAACATAGTCTAACCCAAACTGAGTGTCGAAAAAACGCCCAAAAAATAAGTGTGTAAGATCGAAACCCAAAGTGGAACGTTGTAATTGTATCAGAATATTATATCGCGATTTTCTCTGGGTATCCGTTAAATTGTGGTATCGATTATCACAACCTTGCTATTACGAGTGGATTTCAGTACTCCGACCCGTTTGACAGCGAGCGCCTTCCGAAGATGCGCATAAAAATAGGATATACCGAAGGAACTTAAAATTGCCGCTCCCTTTTCGTTTTGATTTACCTTCGAGAAGGTGCCTTGTGGCGATTAAGTCTTTTTGTTAGATTTACGAGGCGCAGTAACGTTAGAATACCGACTATGCGGTTGTGAAATACCGTGTGAAAGGTGGTGTGATACCCTTTTAATTTAAAAGGGTCTTTCTGAGGGACTGATGCCCACTTGTTCTGGGGAGTTCCTTCCTTGTGCAGGAGCCCGCTGTCTTATCCGAAGCGGACCAGGCTGAGAGTTGTGTGGAAAAACTGATCTTCCCAGCTGAGAGGCTCACCTTGCTCGTCCATGTACCCTGAAGTCCAGTCTAATAGCTGTTCACTTACGGAAGGCCCGGCGAGTCCTGGTAGGATCTATTTAAATTATTAAGTGTTAGCCCTACCTATACCTATAATTTAGTTCATGCACTATCGCGCTAATACCTTAAATTTCCCTAGTGAGAACTCTAGAGATAGCTACCGAGAAGTGTATTCTGAAATATTACTTCAAGACATACTGAAGTTCAGTTCTTTAACCTTATCTAATGTTACTTTTTGTAATAAAAACTATTTAAACCTCATCGTTGAACGTCTCGCCCCGATATCGGTATACTTGAGCTCAACTCTCCTTACTTTTTGTGGCTATATTTCTATCAACTTATTAGTGTGTTGATGTGATATGGATTGGAGTGTTAGTATGGGTACTGATGATTTTGTTGTTCTTTATTTGTATTGACTTTTTATTATTGTATTAGACTGTAGGTTTTTATCATTTTATTGTTGCAACAATTTTTTTTGTAAGCTTATTGTTTGTCGTGTGTAAAATGTATTTTGATTAATACCATGAATCACTATTTATTTTATTCAGTAAATCCCTTTTAGTTTAGCATTTTGAAGACATTTTAGGAGTCTTCGATATTCCAACTGCCAAGGGAATAAGCTAAGCGTAGTTTAGTGAATATTTATCCCCTAATTTTTACATGTAAATTGTAACATATTTAAGCGATAGTAACTGGGTAATATTAAAATATTCTCTTAAAGATAACTTTTCTCGTTAAGTAGTATCGAGGTAATTTATTGAGATTTTTAGATAGCAATTAGTAATGTTAAGTTATTGATCAGAGACTTGCTAAAGTACCATAACTAGTGCTACTTTTTCACTTGAAATTTAATCGCAGTGAGTATCAGGCCTAAATCGTATAATTGATACTTGTTTATTGTAATTTCTAGTGTAACTTAATTACCATAGCAATTAATATAATTGTAATTTGAACATTAATTACCACCAGTAACATAAATAGGTCAGTGCCGCCCGCTCTAACTGCCATAAACTTTAACCCAAGCCTTTATAAAGAACAAAACTATAAACGGCTAAGTGAGTCAGGCATAGGTACAGCTGAATGAGCGGTTAGCGAATAAAGCTGGTTACAAAAGTCAAGTATATAAAGGTCTGGATAGACTCGAAACTATGTTTTAACTCACACATCAGGAAAACGGCAATTAAGACCACCAACACTATGATAGGTTGAGCAGAATAATGCCCAACATTGGAGATCATTGAAAGCTTATCTACTCAGGGGGAAGATCCATGCCCCTGCTTGGGGATTCGCTATCTACTTAAAGAATAATTACAATGCACTTCAAAGAATACATAGGCCAGAGGCAATTCACATCTCTAGATGCCCTGTTGGTAATAGCAGAACTTCCATCATCAGACTTATTGGTAGAAGATGCGATTTATGTATCAAAAGTCAACCTCCAAGGAAAAAACGAAGCGCGTCGAGAAGCCGGAACGATACTTATGAAAAAATGGTAGGAGTAGTTGGCAAAATAGTCAGACTTATTTCAAACATAAAAATTTAGACTAACCGTGGTTATAGGGATACATTACCTAAATGCTGACAGGGCACGGATGCTTTAGAACCGGCATGGGCAACCGGCCCGCCGATAAGTTTTATACGGTTACTTATACTAGAGTGATGGTTAGTACTTTACGGCCGCCAAATTATATTTAAAATTCATAATAAATGAATTATACTGACTGCAAAGAGAAATGACCGGGCCGTGACCTCAAATTGTGAGGCGTTACCGTGATGTATTCCAAAAGTTCACTCATATATGCCACCACGACCTGATTTGGCGCAGTGGTTACTGTCGCCGCTTACGGACAACATTGTAGGAAATTGTGTTTAATTCTCAATAGCAGGACGAGTGTACTGATTAGTGATACAGCGCAACTAACAATATTTATTATGGCAATTGATTGATATTTCACAATAACTGAAAAATTGCTCGCTCTTCATGCAATGAAGGGTACTCACAAGAAGTGACGATATATTTGAAGAGATTGTGAAGGTATTTAATAGTGCTGGCAACCGAAGACGGTTTTTCGGATAGTCGGTTAACCGGTTTCGGATTATCCGCGGTTTTTCAAAAAACCGAAACCGGTTAACCGGATACTCGGTTAACCGATTACCCGATTTCTCGTTTAACCGATTAATCGATTAACCGAATAACCGGTTTCTCGGTTATCTAGTTACATGGCACTGGGCCATCGGGTTCACAAGTAATGGTAAAAAAGAAAAGTAAAGTAAAAACTGGGTATTTGGAATCGTAACATATCACATACCTGATTGATGGACGGTGATTAAATTTGAAAATGCTTTTAGAGGGCGATTGAAAAATAATATAATAGATTACCTTTATAATTATTTAAGTTTTAAAAAATTGTAATATTTTTTCTGCTCAGAATCTATATTGATTGTAATTTGTAATAAACAATATTTTTAATTTAATTATTACCTTCGGGTTTATTTCAATAACGACCAAAAACTGGAATAAATTTGGTTCACTAGAATTTAATGATTGTGCCCTCCGCGGGCAGTATTTTCCTTAGTATCGGCAGGAAAACTGAACTAATGGAAATATGCTTAAGAACAAATTATAAATTATGATGATGACTGTGTATTAACCGATTAACCGGTTATCCGATTTACCGTCTATCAGATTAACCGGTTAACCGGTTAACCGGTTATCCGGATACCCGGTTTTCACTATTATTCGAATACCCGGTTTTATCCGAAACCGGTTTTTAAGAAAACCGAATAACCGGTTTCAACTTTTCACGGTTTTTGCCAGCACTAGTATTTAATGCTTTCAATTTCGACTGGGAGAAATTAGATGGTGTTACCACAGTTGGGGCTCCTACAATGGTAGAAAAATGTGGGGGTAGCGAAAATAAAAATAGAATTGTTGGTAGAAATATGACGAAAATCAACTGTTATCTTTTCACTGTATTATACACCAAGATCTTTGTACCAAAACAACCCGAACCGAACCCGAACTGGTACTACACCTAAAAACGATGAGTGGCTATCCGATTTTGCATTTTTGGTTGACGCAATTGGTTACTTAAACGAGCTAAATAGGAATATACAGAAGCAAGGACAATTTGTTCATGAATTATTCGCTCATATAAAATCATTTCAAGCTAAACTTCGGTTGTGCGAAAGTCAGCTTCATTCAGGAATACGTATTTCATTTCTCTACATTAGCGACACACACAAAATCTGATAGGTATCCGTTAGCCGAGGCACTAAGTTCTTTAAACACAGAATTTGCATCCAGGTTTCAGGATTTCCGTTCACGAGGAAAAGAGTTTGAAATCCATTTACTGTGAACGTTGAACAAGCGGTAATGTCTCGTCAAATGGAACTAATTCAACTTCAAGCCGATGATGTTTTAAAAAAATGTATTTCGTGATGTGCCACTGTAAGACTTTTATAAAAAAATACATTCCCAAGGCTACTTATCCAGGTTTGGTACATTTTGTATGCTAAATTATGTGTTTGATCGGTAGTACTTATTGCTGTGAATATTTTTTTCCAAAATAGCTCTCACGAAAGCAAAAAAAGGGCAAGACTTAATGACGTTAATTTGGAAAACTTATTCACCAGATATTGAACTTCTTTCAAAGCAAATACAATGGCAGGTTTCTCATTAAGATCTCTACCTAATTTGTTTATGTTTGAAATCTAACACGCAAGCCGAGAGAACAACATATGGAAGCACATCAAGATAATGAAGAGCAGCAAAAGCCCCCGCACAGTCGCCCCTATGAAAGTGACAAGAGATGGCGTAGAACGGACAGGACGCGTTCATGGAATACTTCGCCAATATCGGCAGCCTGACGGAGAAACTATCGGATGACAGGACAAGAAGAAGGGTTCAGAGGACAACGGACGAAATCGAAGCGCAGCTGCTGCAGGACACGAACAGGATAATCACGAGCCCAGGGAGCCAAGTAAGGCCAGACCGTACAAAGCGCCAGGACCGGACGGAATAGTAAGGAAGGAGGCCATGTTCCTGTCCAATAAAGCCCTTGTCCAGCAAACGTAAATCATTAATGCCGTCATCAGACTATACTACTTCCCAAGGACATGGAAGATAGCCAGAATAGGACAGGAGCCAAACCAGGAAAGGACAGGAGCCAAACCTCATCGTGCAAACCCATCTCTCGGCTAGCCGGCCTCGGAAATGTCTTCGAAAGAATGCTCAACAAAAGGATCAATGCGGAGCTCCAAATACTAGGGATCATCATACCAGAGCAGTTCAGATTTCAACGAGGAAAAGCGACAGCCATGCAGCTTGCGAGGATAGTAGACTAGGTAATGATGGAAAACAACACAAAGAAGACGACAGCAGGCACTTTTGGACTTAGAAAAGGCTTATGACACCGTATGGAGGGAAGCAATGGCTACCAAGATGCACGAAGCAAAAATCGCGCCGGCAATCACGAAGACCGTCATGAGCTACGTAAAAGACAGGACAACAACAACACTGATCAACGGGACAGAATCAAGGACAATGACAATACGGCAAGGACTCCCCTTATGAAGCGTGATATCGCCGACTCTGTTTAACATCTATATCATCGACGTTCTAAGGAAGCGGATGATGTACACATCATCAACGCAGCAGGTGGCGGCAACACAGCGAATATAACAACACGTCAGGTAGATAGCGGAATATTTCAAGAAATGGAAGCTGAAGATAAACGAGACCAAAACGGAACTTATCAACTATAACCAGAAGCGCAGAAAGGAAAAGACACACATCACGATCAACGGAACACGGATCGAGGACACGGACACCGTCAAGTACCTAAGAGTCATGCTGGACGCAAAGCTGACATTTAAGGACCACATACGGGGCACCAGGAGAAGAGCAGGAATAGCAGCAAGCGCAACATTCCCATACATCACGCCGCAGTCAAGACTGGAAAAGGACATCAATATCAGACTGTACAACATCTACGTTAGGCCAATAATCATGTATGCCGCGCCGGTTTAGAGCTCCACAGCGAAAACCAACAAGGAGAAGCTACACACTCTGGAACGAAAACTGCTACGCACAATCATAAACTACAATTGGGATGATTTCAAGACGACGAGTCAACTGCACAGACAAGCCGGGACAAGACCTCTAGAACAGAGACTACAGGAGACAAAATTCTTCAGGTACAGGATGAAGACGCAGGAAATAACCAGGAACGTAGGAAGGACGACCATAGAGGAGAAGTCATTCAGGAAAATTCACAAAATGATCCACGAGGTGATGCTCTGAAAACCCAGGACAAGGACTAGAACTCTAGGACGACCCCCCCCCCCCTCTTCCCTCCAGGAAGGACTGTATGAAGGCGAAAAACATTAAAAAGTGCAGTGTTAGAATAATCATTTAGTATTAAAATATCATGTCATTTATTTAGTTATCTTTGGTTTAGGTGGACGCTTGTTAGCGTGTTACCTTAGTCGGTAGTATATAGTTATTTATTTGTAAATATGTATATATCGTTAAGTTTGTATTAGTTTTAGGTCAAATATCAAGTATCTTAAGGCAATTCTTTATAAATAAATAAATAAATAAAGACGAATTCGGGAAATGAGTTACCGAGAAACACACAATATTTGCATGTAATCACTGACGCGAACAAAGAGAAGGCTGTTTGTCTAGGAATAAGACTGACTATACGTAACATAATTGGAGAAATGACAAGCAGCTATACAAAATGAGATGAAATTTTCCAACTAATAGTTACTATTATGGTAGAAAAACTTAACAACGAGAGAAAACCTCAAGATGTTACAGAATATTTTTGAAGAAGCAGAAGACCTGCCAGCACCATTTAAATTAATGCGAACGCGGATCCCACAGGCTAAGCAGTAGATTGAATCCGCCCGTAGTTCCACACACCCAGAAGATCAATGTTCTCAGGAGTTCATCGAACGGATTTCCTAATTCCTACGAGGAAGAAAAAATGGTTAGATTGGAATAGTTTTGGGTTTTGTTATTACTTCACATATAATACAAGATAATCACCAACCACCGACTACTCCTTTTCGCCTTCCAAATCTTCACCCATCCATATTTGTGAAAAGAAGAAATTGTCTGAAAGAACCAAATTATATTTCTAGGTACGATATTCGATAGCAGCCTAAATCGAAACACCCATTTAAACCACATAAAATCTTCATCCCCTCACCTAAAATCATAAAATTTCTTTCTAACTACAATTCTAACTAATTAACCCTGATTAACATTTACCAGGCAATTATTCTACTTAAGCTGATGAATGAGGGTTTTATTTATGATTCAGCTCCTCCCTTCTGTCTAAAATCCGAATGCAAGACCATGCCCTTAGACTTGCCAAGGGAGCTTTCAGTACTTCTCCAGAGCATAACAAAGTCTCCTTCTTTGTCTCATAGTAAAATGTAGATCATATATACACAACCAAAATCGTACTCATTACCCTTCCCCTCCTTATATCAGATCTGCAAAACTTTAAGGGTCAAATGACAGACTCAACAACTCTCTGCTGAACTCAGTTGTATGATTGCTGCCCATAACGCCTTTTACCTTTCATATATTCCTGCATGGCTCTTTGTTCCCATTCTCTTGGACCTCCAAATATCTATATGACAAATCATCCATCCCCAATAAAATCTATCAAAACCATATTTTTTCACAATACCTCCTGATACATCTTCAGATCAAAATGTAATATACACAGATATATGCAAATCTTCTTTAGGCGTTGCAGCTGCTGTCAGTATCAATAACGCCCTCTAGAATCCGAACTGAATGTTCAATAATGTCTGCAGAATTTGAAATCAAACCATGAATTTACAATCTCCTTTTTTTCTTTTCGCCCAGTCGTAATACAAATACACGACATATTATTATTAAATATAGTCCACCAAAGAAACTACTTAATTTAATTTTTGTGGAGCCCCAGTCGCAAAGGTATTCTAGGCAACACAAAAGCTGACTTCTATGCTAAATCTGCAACAGCAAGTGGATTGTTATTTCTTTCCACGTTTACCAACATTTAATTTAACTTATTTCTATCACTTTCAAAAATCTCGTTCAAAATTATTGGTCAAAAAAGAGCGGTTCAAACAAAGTTTTTCCATTAAATATCAATGTTTGTGACTTCTGTCACTTCTGTAATAAATCCAGGATACTATGGTCACGTAAGGAAAAAGAAGAGCCTTTCAGGTTGAAGAAAAAATGTCACTATTTTGTTTTACTCTGTAAAAACGGTCTTACCATAAGGGTGACCTGCAGGGTGCAAATGGCTCAATTCATATTAATACTGTTTATGGGACCAATGCTAAGGGATGCTATGTGATAACTTTAGCTTAAAGAGTAATGATTTGATGATTGAGCCTTGTAAAGTTAATGCCAGAGAAGTATTCGATATTGTAGCATCAAGAGATCAAGATTTATAACATCAAAACTCGAGAATTATGTACGTTATTTTAATATGACCGGTGCAGGCGTAGGGAAGTGCCCTTGCCTGTATCGAGTATCGTATAGATGAAATGACTATTTACTGGCGAACCAGATACATGTATCCTCTTTCTGTAAGTAAGCTCCGTTTACTGGCGGCTCGTATACCTGCGTCTCTGTGTATTTAGGAGGACTAGGTTTGCTGTCGGACCAGATACTTGCACCATCTATGTGTTTAGTCGAAATCAGCTTACTGGCGGACCAGATGCATGTTTTAAGGTTGATCAAACACGATTAACTGATAAATCATGCTCATCTGCCACCATTTAACCTGCTTTCAGGTACTAAGAATTCGCGGTACGACCTACTAGTTCTTATACTACATAAATTAATAACTTAATTAACATATATCAATTTTTCGTTGACAGCATTTTGAAAAACATTACAAATGGACGCACCTATCTTATCAATTTTTACCTAGACTGCCTAGACAAAATATAACTGCCTCTCTATAGATCTTCAATATCGATCAAACATATTATTTCTCACTGTCTAAATATTCAAATTCAAAGACTACCTCACCTATCACCAGAAAATTTAGTAGAAATTCTGAAATTCAACAAAGCATGTGCTATTAATCCCTTTGACTTTATATCATCATCGAATCTTTCTAAAGGTATTTAGGCAAATATAGAAGCAAACCACTCTCATGGGTGCGAAATGACCTCAGATGATGAAGCGTCGCCCCTCTTATTTATAGGTTGAAAAAGGATGATTCTGCAGATTAAAAAAAGTGATTATATTATAGCACAAAATATACTATAGATTGTAATCTCACTAGTATGCTTTAGTTAGTGGAGATCAAGAAGTAATTTTACAATATAAAACCCAATATTAATCATATTTCCTGACCACACTATTTGTGTTTTCTTTCGTTGCGGAAACGAGCCCTTAAGAGTTCCAAATTCACAATATTACACCGACACTTAGCTACGACTTTTTGGGTCATTTCACACCCCATAATGATGTGCGCGAGCCTGGTTTTAGGTTACTTTGTCAACACGACATTTGTTTTAGGCGCCTAATAGTCTCGACAGGTTTCCCTCTTTGCTCAGTCATTTGAGACGTATGTCGATATGGTGCATTAGGGAGACATATCTAATATTATATGATTTAATATTGTTTCTGCACAGCTCGCTTTTATTTATTTTCTGTCGGAGTAATTCAGGAATGTCCTATCTATTTTAATATGTTTCATTCCAGTATAATAAAAATAAAATATTGAAAATTTAAATGCAGGTAATATTGGGATCATAATTGACCTACTACCTATGTGGTGAAAGAACATTTCTTAGTCTTACGATATTTTCACGTGTAAGAAATGTGCATCCTTCCTAACTTGTTGACATTATAAGAAATATGTCGGAACTGGAAGTAAAATGACTTTCGGAAAAGCTGCTTTCATTATTTTTACTTAGATCTCTATAAGCAAGACCTGACCTGACAGCGGCCATCCAAAGCCATGCAACATTTGGGACCATTTAACAATTTATGAACAAAATCACAACTGAACCAATTAATCCTGCTAGGTAATTCATTAATTATTCTATGAGACATATGTTCACATTAGGCATTCTACAACTGTGAATAGTGGAGAGATTCGTTGGCATTTTAGTATCTAATATTATGTGATGCTGCTATAACGAATGGTCCCTTCATCTACATCTTCTTGAAATATGAGGCCTTAAGGTCTGCATACAGGATCAAAGGCCCCGGACACCTAATGGGCAAAAAATAACCAAAACTTTGCATTCTAATTTGAAGCAGAGCAGCTAATGGAACTTTAAATGGGGCATAATAATATGCCTGCTACATTTCTCAGATTATATTCGATAGCTATCTAATGGGGTTGACTGATATGAGTGAGTATGGAGAAATAAGGAGGCAAGTCTTGCTTGCCATTGAGAATCTGTAACTGTTTTCAGACCGAAATATATCTCATCTTAAAATATGTGTACGAAAGTCTCAAAATAATTTTGAAACGGAAGAACGTTTGCTCAGACAATATAACCTATCTATTCCATATTGTAATCTACTAAAATGCATAAGCTACTAAACAAATATCACCCTGTCGAAAGTTTGAACTTGAACTTGGAGATTGTTATATAAACATTAAAGGCAAACTATAAACAACGCGAGCAATCAACGGGAGCGACTTTGAACCTTATGCATGCAATGATCATCACTTTGTTTTATATAAATACGCTACCGAACCCTCAGTTCGGCAGACTTAGTCTCACCTCCAGCTCCCAAGGTTAGCCATTTGACGACTGCCTTCTGGGTTCTATCCGCTCCTAGAGTTAGTCATACGACTGCTTTAGGTTCAATTCCTTTCCTACCAAACCTGGTACCGGTTAGCCATTTGACGACTGCTAGGACCAGGGGTTGCACAACCTCCATAGTAAAGTCTTGACAAGAAGTTTGTCAGAGTGTTCAGAAAGACAAGTGTCTAAATAGTCAGTTAAAAAGTTTAGTGAAAGCTCTTAGTGCTCTTAAATAAAACCCAGCTCTTAAGAAAAACTATAAATTATAAGACAGTAAACAAAGACCTATGAACAGTACCTCAAATCGAGAAAACATGCGCACCGTAGTAATCGGGTATAATAGAATCTCATTTTCTCTGACCAATAATTGTTGTTAAAGTTCTATCGTTAATACATTGTTATTGTTATAAACTAAACGTGCTTACTTTATCATCTCTTCTTACCCCACGTGACGCGAACCCGGTCTACCTCAGTTACCCCCCGGCACGCCAAACAAGGCGTGTCCTCACGAGTAGAACATTCGGTGGTAGATTAAAGGAAGCATTGAGACCCCGTCATTGTACTAATCGCGACGAGGCTCTTCTCTAAGAAGTTATTCTTTAAATAAACGCGCTACCCCTAAAGATACTCGTGAAACGTGGTGGAGGCCCGAAGCTACCCCTGACACGTTGTTATAAAGAGAGAAAAAAAATAATTAAATTATAATTTAAAAATTCAAAACACGCGCCAGTATTATTTCACGCGATTAAATCTTATTATTGGTCAATAAATCTAACATAATTCAAAAAATTTTATTTACAATATAAGGCAATTTTTAAATTACGCGCGTTCAAGCTACGTCCATTGCTGTATACACATCGCCCTCTGGCAGCAGTCGTTCAAAGCAGCAAGCTGGTGAACTCAAGCCATCTACGTCGAGGAAGACAGAGGCGCCATCTAGGGATCTAGGTTCATACCTGAAACAAACGAAAAAGTTGTTAACTACGTTTTTAAAACCTGCTAATTTTTGGCGAAGGTATAAGGATATACGTTCATATCTAGATAAGATAAATATATATAAGTATATGGAATAGGAAAAAAAAAAGCTATCTCAGGAAACAATATGTATCAGTAAGGCAAAATAACAAATGGCTAAAAACCCATACCCACTACGAAACAGGATACCTAGTGATAATACACCGATAGAAGAAAGATCAATATTCCAGCCAACAAGGCTAAGTCTGCAGAGGACTCCGCCGACATCACCCCTACCAAACTTGGAAACAATCACAAAAATCCAGATAGAATCTACCTTAATAGATTTAAGACCATCTACGGTAGGAATTTCAAATAGCACAAAAATCAGCCAAGAGGAGGACTGGAAATTGAGGAAAGAGGAAAGTAGCGACAGTGAAGAGAGTACAGATAACGAAAGCCGGCCTACATCACCACAATCTATTTTAGGAAATATAGAAAGAAAGATGGCAAACACCACAATTCTAGACGCAATGGCGACGGCAAAGAAAGCAAGCTTACCGCAATTTATAAGCCCGCCTACATTTAATCCTTGTCAAAATAGAGCTAGCGAGTTCCTGAGAGGATACGAAAGGACAGCTATAGCAAACGGTTGGGACGAGGGCTTAAAAATAGCATACCTGGGAACATTCCTAGACGGCGCAGCAAATCTTTGGTTCTATGAATACACTTCAAAGAACCCTAACAAAGACTGGAACGAGCTGTGCGAAGACTTCAAAAAAGAGTTTGAAGATAAAAGCTATGAGAATACGTTAAAAAAGAGGTTAGAACAGCGGAAACAAAGCCCAAATGAGACTGTCGTAAACTACATGTACGAACTTCGTGTACTGTACCACGACTATAAAACACATTTGGATATGGAAGAGTTTACACACATATTCAATGAAGGGTTAACAGAGGAGAACAAATATCACTACTACTGGCTAACTAATGCGCCAAATTATCCCCCGGGAACATGGGAGGAGATGAAAGAAATTTCCAGAACCATTGATAAGGCGCCACAAAAGGTCGTGCATACGGATATACAACCAAGACCGCAAAGACCACAATTCTATCAGCCTCAAAACACCTATAGACCGGTATTTTTTCAGCAACATGGCAGAAGTAGGCCACCATTCGGACAACAAGCCACATTCAGACAACCACTCTTCCAACCAAGAAACACATTCAGACCTCCATTCGCAAACAATACAAGACCACAAAACTACTACCAAGGATACCAGCAACAGAACCAAAATAAAAACAATAAACAACAATACTCATATCATAATAGGCAAAGAAATGCCAATAACAACCCCATATGCTATACCTGTGGAAAAGCAGGACATGCAAATCTGGCAGAAACTGAAAATAATTATCAAAGAACGAGACAACAAACATGAATAAAACTAAATATAAGCAATAAAATCTAGCGACTTACCTACAGTTGTAGAAAGAAGACGTGAGGATCCAGTAGTTATGTCGAAAACCATTCCATGGACAGACTGGAGAAAACTGGAACATGTGGTGCCATAGCAGCCAGCAATGACAGTTCGGCCAGATCATAAGCCATTAAGTTCCAGGGACTCTTAATATTCCTATTCCATGCTTCCGTAACCTAAAAAAGCTATAATTAATCTTCACATAACCACTTCCATGTTAATACACGTCATCTACAGCTTGGAATGGAATAAATAATCATTGGTAAAATTTTTCTTGTCAATATTCTAGCTCCACATGGAGTACATGGCGAAAAAGGTCATTTACCCTGACCACGCCTTTCTAACCTCAAACTCAGTCACGCCAAATGTTTCCAAGAAATTCAAACTCATGCATCAAACACCCTTGGATTAGAGTTTTATATGCTCTAGCATTTATTCTCATTTTCAAACAGGACAAAGATAATGATTATAAGAAATAAAACGCTTACCTCTCGTTTCGACGTATCTGCCAATATTCTTATATCAGGCAACTTCCTGGTCACATTGAAAAAACTGCATTTCAGAAGCATAAAACCGACCATAAGGTGCAAAAATCGAACACAACTCATCGCCATTGCATCAATTTAACAAATTTTAATATAATTTATTTGATCTAGGCGATACACAACGCAACAAACTCCACTGTCATCGAAGAAAGAAACAGCAGTCACAGCAATTTTTATTAGAGGTCACGGCGACGACGACTTGACAGGGGTACCAGTCAAAGGAAATAAAAACGAAGAAAGCACCAGAACTTCTGGGCGAATACTCGTTCAAGTAGAGATGGGGCAGACATATCGATACTCAACAAGGGACACGAAGCAAAGATGGATACTTTCTCAGCAGTATTCAAAAGGCGCCATCTAGCCACCAAGAAGTGAGGGACAAGCCAGAAGAAAGAAAATATTGTAGCGTAAAGTATAAGATACCTTTTATTTATTAATGTTATAATGTTACATATTAGAATAATTGACTGTACGATATTTCATGGAACTAAAATCTGTAAATTGTGTACAGATAAACATTTTTAAAAATATAAACATGGTCAGCAAGCATAAATAAGTCGATTAAAAGAATATAAAGAGTCAGCATATATTTTTTATATAAGTCAACAAGTATTACTGAGTCAAATAAACTGCTATAATAAGAGACATAAAATGCAGCGAGTAAATATTAGTCTCATAAACAGGACCGTAATTTAATATTAGATGTACCAGATAATTTAATATAATTAATCATTTTTTTATAATTACCTGCAATAGTGGTACTCTAGTTAAATAATAGAGAACAGGACGGTATTTATGCAGGTTAACAAAACTCTATATTTAATTGGAGACCAAATAATATAAAGACAGCTAGTATGATTCTAGAAATAAATAAGTCATATAAACTATTTTGTAGAATTGTAAATATACTGAGACAATTTATAAAATGGTGATATTACGGTTATGATAAATGTGGTAATCCAAAGATCAACTTTCATGGGGTGGACGCATCCCATGCAGGCTGAATTAGTGAATACAAGCAAGATATTACAATACAAGTATCAGTATTTTATAAAGAGTTGATATTGTGTCTAAACGTGGATTGACCAATAGGCGTCTATTGGCCAGTCAAGTAATATTTTGTCGTAACGTAATGGGGTAAACATTAATTGAGGGAACTAATTCCCTCAAAAAAAATCTGTTTGATGAAGTGACTCTAGTTCATATTGGAATTCCTGTTTATGATTGGTAATTAAACAACACCCTCGAAGGCCTACTACTGTGCACACCTCTGGGGGTAGCCTGTGTGTGAGTGTTAGCCGACATCAGTCGTACATCATAAATTATAATTCGTTCAGGAGATCGACACCGAGGTGATATTTTCTTTATACACTGCCCTAACGCAAAACGTGTTTAATATAATGATTAAATTCATAATGTTTTATTTTCGTAGCTTTAAAATATGGTTAATTAATTAAAGGGTGCATAATTAATTGTTTAATAATATTACTTTGAAATAATCCATTGATTAAATATAAAAGATAACACAATTCAATGTTTGAATTAAATATAGATATTTGGCGGAATATGGCAAAGTAACGTTTTTCGAAATTTATAATCAAAAATAAATCAATGAACATATTTGCTTATTATATATGGTAACCATTTTTGGACATTTGATTTATTTATATTCCTTATTTTTTTCCAACAAGCTTTAGTTTCTATAGTTATTACCAAGGACATTAAAGTTGCAATTTTATGATATTTAAAGACAAACAAGCAGCTTCAACAACGTCATCATTACGTGGAAAGTGTTCAAATACGATTTTCTTATATTTTAAAATGATGATGATTAAAGCGAACCTAACACCGGTGAGTCATGTATGCAATACCCGGCTCTTGGTGTGGAGTTTGTGAGCGCCACCAGTTCCGCCAGCTAAACTGTAAAAGCTCCGCTGGTGTTATGCGGTGTTATTAGGCACGTTCTACTGAGAAAGAAAACACAATCTTAATTTACGGTTCGATCTACTGGCTTCTTATTTGTTTTTAAATAATAACAATCTTACAATAAAACTTAAAGGAAAGGAATGATCACAAAAAACTATTAAGCAATTAAGTCAGAGGTACAATATGATGATTGTACTGAGAGCAATACTTAAGATTATTACAGGTAGGTAAATTGAGAGGTATAAATTAGAAGCCGCACCATGCAGTAATAATATTATGAGCCAATAATGAAAGAAACAATAATTATGTTAATTGACAAGAAGAAAAGTTAATAAAACTAATAAAGCTATCTTAAAGCTCCATCAGCAATGGTACAATTATAATAAAAATAAGGTGAACGATACCCTGGTAGATCGCATCGGTCCGAAGGTCGTCGAAAGTTGGTAAGGAAGTGCCTTACTCCGGCGGCAAGCTCAGAAGTAAAGGTGAAAGTCACCTTCTTGAGAATGAGAGCCCTCCACACAAAAGTGAAAATAAGCCCGAAGGTGGAACCCTGTATTGAAACCTGTAGTGAGACCTGTAGCGACACCCTCTCTAAAGTGGAAGGGTTGCCTGGAAGATCAACTGTCTCGGCTTAATAAGGTGAGCTCGGAAACTTCTCGCGTAGTACGAATATCCCGATAACTCGGTCCTTTGAAACACAACTCAGGGACTCAACCCAAGATCCCCCAGAAGGATAGTATAAAATGAAACACTAAAAGGTTGAGTCACTTACTGCAGTTCAGCAGCCACTTCCTACCTCTCCAGTAGGCAATTCCAGAAGACCGAGACCATCGGTTTCAATTCATTTGCATTTGCAACTTCCAAGGAATTCAGAGGGAAAAAACGTCAGTTAAGAAAAAACAGTAGTGCGAAGAGCTCCTATCGAAATGAAGCAATAGATGGTACGAGGAATACTTCTAAGATAATAAACGATAACTAGGCATTGTAGAAGGACTGCGGAAGCAACAACTAATGGACTAAAATTAAATTTTAGGAAGCATTCCTAAACGGAATCATAAATCCATACAAATCCGAATCGACAGCAACAATTATGGAAAAATAGCCCATTACTAATATTCAAGGCTACCAATCGAATATTACAAAACTTACATCATGCTACTTGAAAAGATAGATATAAAGTAACACAAAATAACATCAAAATCTTCTAAAACATAATAAAGGAAACAAACCTTGACGATTGAGAAAAAAAAATAAAGGAAAACCACTGGGAAATATGTGAGGAATATGCCCTAAATCCCTAGAGCTCTATACAGAAATCAACAAGTCTTAGAAGAAAATAAGCAACAGATACCAGTTTTTTACCATCGAAGGGAAAGAAAAATATAATAACCAACAATTATTCTTGAATTAACAGTAAATAAGAAAGTAGCAGCAGTATCTCAGACCACATCAATGACCCCAACAAGTTAAAGCCATATCATCCCATTAAAAGGAAAATATTCAAACCGAAAGTAATATATAAAGTTAACCCATCTAGCGAGGATCAAAGGTAGGTTATTAACTCAGTTCTTAAATACAGAACTGGACGTAAACATAATTATTGTACTATAACTAAGCAACGTTAAACCAATATTACAATTATTCTTATTTTAGTTCGAACTTATCTCTTCCCCCTATCAAGTTCCGTATTGTTGTACCTGAATATGGAATTAAATCAAAATAAGTGATAGTCCAAGTTGGGGTTGGACGCCACCAAGTTTACTTTTGTTGGCCAGCCCTATCGATGTTTATTCGGACACAGTAAAAAAAACTTGGAAATAAAAGAAACTAAGTTCAAATTAAAATGTCAAATTAAGTAAATAATTACCTGACGAAGTCTACGCTACCTGCTCGGTTACCATTCAAAATCTACATTCACAAATTCACCCTAAATAATACCAAGCATGTGAGGCCAATACTTTATTTTAAAATAGAAAAATAGAGCAAGCTTCTCTAGCCTATTAAGTAAATTCCCTGGATTGAAAGTAACCAGCTACCCCGTAGTGAAATTTCGAAATGACCCGGTCTACTGACTGACTAGACACAACCTCTTGTCAACCTGACAGTTTGATTTAAAATTTTGGAAGGTGTCAAATAAATGGTTATAAAATTTTGAAAGTTCATTTCTCCGAAACGCTCTGCTGCAACCTGCAACCTAGACGGTGATGCAAATGCCCAATTTATCACATAAACTATACTAAGTTAATTTAACTCGGTTAGCATAGCCTTTTCAAAAACCCGAGTTGCAAGTTTCAACCAGAGAACGTATTCCTCAAAAAGCAATGTTATGATCTATTGTCAAAGCCAAATTAAAGTAAAAAGGTAATAAAATGAATAAACTTCCTCGGATATAATAAGTACTAGAGATTATTCATAAATCTAGCACCCGTAAGAAGTAAATAATGTTTCTAGGCCGGCGTAGTAACACTTAACAAAAGGTATTTAATATATGTACTCTAGTGGATTATGATGTGTGCTATTACTTACTAAAGAAATTAATAAAGCGTTTTAGGAAAATGTTTGGGTACTAAATTTTGTTTAAATTTAAAAGTCTCTGCAAAGTAATAAATATTACTGGCACAATAGTGCTGTCTAGACGCGATAGTATGTATACTTATCTTGAGGAACGAACTCCTATAAGTTATATCCGAGAATTGGCCATCATCCTTCTCTGTATGTCAAACAGTCCAGTTTAATCAGCTTCCAGGTAATAGTGGCTTTTCCTACCCTACAGGGAAACAGCCATAGAACCCCGCAACAAAGCGCTACCGGAATTCCGCTGTAGAATTCAGCTACTAAAAACCAGC
>MU186995.1:0-29910 GCA_016904865.1 Pissodes strobi
CGCCAAAATGCTTTAAATATGAAAAAACTCCTGATTCTTGTTATGGTCCCATAAAATGGAACAAATGAAATCATTTCTATATAAAGGCTCTAACGGGTTCGCTACAGACAGATTTTTGACGTTGTTACAGAGATTGGAATTTCTACTTTCGTTCGGCATCCGCTTATTGCTACTTGCTGGACGAAACGGCTAAATCTTCAAGCGTTAAAAAGTTAATGTGATTTTTGATGACATAAGTCATAATCATAAGAACCGGCATTATTAAACGGTATTAGCGAAGCAGATGTTCCGCTAGACCTGATAATACTCATGGAGCCTAGGATGCGTTAAGCCACTATAGTGCAGCAAATTGGTCAACATTTACCTCAGGTTTTATTACCGACTAAATATTTACAGTTTTCTATGAAAATGTTTACAGTTTTGTAGGAAATTACACATTAATTCCAAATTAGTAATTATCGTTTATCGCAGGGTAATAATAAACTATAAATTTTAGATTTTGATATTCAAAATTGTGGCGCAATATTTCATCTAGTCCCATCCGAAATGTGTCATAGATATGTGTAACTAAACAATAAAATAACCCAAACTAACCCAATGCATTATCATTCAGGATGACTAATAGCGAATACTTTTTCAGTCACGCATGGCATCAATGTCTAGATTGCATTGCCATTTTATTAGGTGAAAAGCTAAGTATCGTCGCTAAAGTTCGCTTTACAGGATTATATTTATAAGCAATCGGTTCAAAATTTATTTGGCCCCTCCTCGGGTTATCTCAGTTTATTTTTCAACATAATAAAATATTACGAATATCACCTTTAATTACTGAGGCATTCCTCTGCGTCTATTGCTTCCATGAACTGCAGGCAATAATGAGTTAAAGATAATGAAGGTACCTAATGTAACATTTTGAAACGAAACACTCCTATCACTAAATTAATGGGGTAAAGCTGTTTATGACAAAATGAAAAGGAATAGTAACTATAGAACTATATGTGTTCTGCCGTGAAGGTTTCAAGATATCGGGCAGCATATGGAGTAAATGGCTCCAGAACAAACATTAATATATCTTTGTTGTTAAAGGAAGCACTACTTTTGCTGCTTCTCTGCACATAAGGACGCGTTAAAGTGAATATGAATTTTGGACAATTCATTCAAATAATTATATTAATGTGATAAAGCTTTCCATCCCAGGACAAATCAGTTTACAAAATAGCACACTGGGATTTGGTGACATTGAGAATAAGTCCAATGTCTGAAAAAAATCTTTCATATTTAAAAATCTTCCAATATTTTGAATACGTTTTGACGATATTAACGTCATCGGCGTACTTAATCAATGACATCAGAACAGTACAAGCGCAAATCATTAAGATAGATGACGAAAAGCATCCTAATATGTTGCTTTATGATACCCCTAATGTTGTAAAAAGTTGGTTCGGTTTGATAACGATATTTTTGGCGTTGATTCCGACATTCGGAGGCCCGTCCCTCAGGCACGCCTCCAAGCACATACTTATTTTACTTATTTAGCAAGCCAACATGGCTCAGCCTTGGAGAGATCGAGAAAAACCCATTGACAAATCTCCCCCTCCAGAGCATTCAGAATGCTCTCGACAAGCTCTAAAATAGTCGTTTTCACAGACCTACCCCGCAGAAAACCAAAAAGCAGGTTTATAGAGACAAGGTACTATTTGATACATTGTTTCAGCTCACCTTGTGTGCTGATTCTGTCCTGACACAAAATTCCCACAAACCGTATCCGCTGCATTAACAAATCTAAAATTAAATCTATTTGCAGTAACCTTTAGATCACTTTCCAGTACGCTAAAGTTACCCTTTGTAATATCCGAACTACCAGTTAGAATATGGACTATTTTCCATATTACTTTACTTCTATTATTAGGACTCCGTATTTGATTAATAAAATTATTACTTATGTCATTTTTCAAAAGTTTGTCATATTATTTTTCTAAATCCGCATATAAACGGTTAGGTATTTAGAGAACACCAGTTAAATAGCACCGCCTTATTGGCTAGATAAGCACCTGTGTTAGACTAGCCCCGCTCGTCATCGTTGTTTACGTTTTTTCACTTCACGCATTTGTATTCATGCACAATGGCGTATATATAAATTTTTCCAGGGGGGGCAAATTCGAATTTTATTTTCCCATAATTTGTAATGTGCTCTGGATTTAAGTTTTGTTAGTTTATACATTATCTATGTGAATTTCCAGGGGGGGGGAGGCAAGGTCCCCCCTTATATACGCCATTGTTCATGCAATGCCCTCCGCTCGCTGCGGGGCGCAACCAACAAAAACTAACCCAAGGCATGCCAAAAAACTAACTCAAAACTAATTCAAAATTAACCCAAACTGATCAAAAAAAAATTAAAAAGAAACTTGCAAGGGCCGTGCGTCGAACCCATTGCTCGGCATTCTAAACGCGAGAGCCTTACCACCTGAGTCAGGCTTGCACATTCCTGCTTTTCTCGAAAAGTCTCATAAAGTGAAAAAAACGTAAACAACATTGACGGGGGCGGGGGTGGGGGGGGGGCTGGAGTTAGCCAATCAGGCGGCGTTATTTAACTGGGGTTCTGTAACGCGGAGGCTTCCTAAATACGCAAACGGTTACATTCTTAAAATTATCTCTCAATATTTGAACAAATTGATTTTTTAATACGCCAATTTCACGGAGAATTCAAATACGATGCCCTAATGTCATACTTGTAGGTGAGAGAAAACAAGTAACAGAAAAACATATGGGAAAAAATGAGTGTGCTTGTGAACCATTGAAAATTATATTTTTTGTATGTTTTCTTAAATAAAATATTATTTTATTTTATGCAAATTCGCTGACACGAACGGTAGAGCATCCTACACACCAAACCACGGCCCGGTTCAACGATTGATTTTTGTCAGAGAGAACTCGCTTAGAGTTCGATGCGGACGACGTGGAAGAGACGAAGATAAAATGTGGTTATCCCATGCTTGATTTCAATAGTCTCACCTTGTAGCTCTTTTCTTCTGTGCATTCGATCGCGTTACGCATTCGCCGTATCAATTATTTTGTAACTTTGCAATCACCAGCTTATTATCCATCCTAAAGATCACTTCAATAATACATAAATAAATTCTTAAACGCATCCCATTTACTATCTACATTTACGCTGGAAAGAAGATCGTTCATCACAAAAATGGCGTTTATAGGACTTTTTTGACCACTATTGTCAATATTTATTGTTCCTACTTGAGCTTTATGGTCCGAGATAAAAGCCTCGGCTTCATAGGCATTAGCCAAAAATGATTTTTCGATAAAAATATTATCTATACATCTTTCTGGGTTATTTGCTACTTTAGTGTATTCATTTGTGCGGCAATCCATTATCATAATAGATTTTTTATCAAAAAAATCTTCCTTCTTCAGTCCTTGAAAACACAACTTTTCCAACCTATATGCAGTTTTCCTCTCATTTGGCTGAGTGTTTATCAAATTTTGAAGACCAGTTTTATTCAGTAGTCAGTCAGTCCTCTAACTTTGTTGGATATGCATTAAACACTTTCTTCTTTCAAGTATATTTACCTCCTATGACTGACTTAATGCTTTCGCATACATTTTGTACCCTTTCCCTTCCGTTTTCACTACAGTTTATGCTATTCCTCTCTTACGAATTTACTTAACTCTTGATACACCAATTCTCAACCCACTAGAATAAATTTTTTCTTCGGTTGTCTTTTTGCAGATTTGCTTGTTTGGGCGTTATCGACTGGTTTTACTATTATGGCTTCCCTTTCTGTAGTTTTACTGCATGACTGTATCCACATTGACCCGGGACTAACTTTTCTTTAATTTTGCAATTTCTTCATGTAGAATTGCTATTTTGTCTTATATTATTGTTTCCTTAGTCAATATTAATTTACTTAATAATTCCAGGGACTCGTCTCTTTGCAGACGATACAGCCTTCTTGGTAAGAGGTGATATACACCATATATTATCAGGGCTGATTTGCAAGAAGCCATAGATGAATTTTCGGACTGGGCCATCAGATCTAAAATTAAACTCAATGCTAAGAAGATGCAAGCTTGCTTTTTCCGAAGAAGAAGAACC
The DNA here is from genome assembly GCA_016904865.1 of Pissodes strobi. NCBI lineage: Eukaryota > Metazoa > Arthropoda > Insecta > Coleoptera > Curculionidae > Pissodes > Pissodes strobi. The sequence goes on from MU186995.1 coordinate 4,112, forward strand.
AGACCGGGCAGAAACATTAAGATTGATGACCACCCCATTATTTGGGACACAAAGGCAAAATACTTTGAAGCAACGCTGGACAGCGGGCTAAGATGGCAGATGCATTGTATGGCGGCGAGACTGAAGGCAAAAAGAGCGCTGAACCTGCTTTACCCAATGTTAGGCCGAAAAAGTGAGATGGAGCTTTCGTCAAAAGTGACAATTATTAAGATAGTCGCAAGGTCACAAATCACATACTGTTTTTCAGTTTGGGGCCGAGTGGTTGCCAAAACGTATTTGGATAGATTGGCTTCACTGGAAAACATGGCGCTGAAGAGAGCCCTGAATGCCCCTTGGTATATCAGGAACATCGATATCCACGCTGACTTAGAATGGACTAATATAAGAAAGCACATCAAGAACAAAGAAAAATTGAAGAAATTCTTTGAGAAGGTGGTAGCAACGACGAACTTAGGCAGTTGTGTGAATATGATCCAGCAATTATTAGAAAAAGGAGAAGAAAGAGAGCTTACTACAAGAGGCCAGGCTCTGCTTTTATGCAACTGGGACTAACATCTGGATAAGAAAACGGCATAAATAATAGCAGCTTACGGGACAGCTGCCGCCCATAAGCTTTCACAGGCAGCCAACAAGAACTCAACTAGCAGAGAGGTACCCCACAACAAATAGGCAAATGTTAAAAAGGCCTCAGCCAGTAACCTTAAGGCGTGAGCGCGAGATTGAGCTTACGTTGACGGTGTGTTTTTTTGTGGGTATGCCCGGGGAGAGCCCACATTTCCCCTCTGTGCCCGGAGGGGGGTGCAGTAATGCATTTTTCACACCTTACCAAAAAAAAACTTGTAGATGGCACAAGTAGAAAATCTCTAAGTTGTAATATCGAACTAACCCAAGCTTAGGCTTGGAAACAAAATTAGGGTTCACGTTTCTGAGACCCACCTAATATTAAATATTTACATTTAGTTGAGGCATGCACATATGTGGCCTCCTTCTCCGTTTCCGGAGGACAGCGAAATGAAAGTATTGTCAAAAAAAGATGGTAAAAAGTCTAGAACGAGACATGGATACAAATTGCTAAATGTAATTCGAAATTCAATTAATATCTGGGGTCTCTCATTTCGAAAACTATATAAGTACAATATTAATTGATACACTAATCTATGTACATTCAAACAAATAAAATACTTCTTAATAAATGAGCAACAAAAACTACACTACCAAAAAGTAAGTGTTTTGAATTTTTCATTTATTTTCAATTTGGTAGGCTTCGTTTAATAGCCCTCATCACCATTCTCTAATTACCTCACTAAAAATAAGCGAAGCTTTTACAAAAAAAATGCAATTTAGATTGAACTTTATCTATTAGCCTGGTCGAACTTACATGAATTGCTATCTGGAGTCCTTGGTCCGTGCCGCTTCCGGCTGTAATATACTATATTATATAACAAGTGCTACTTTTCATACAAGGAGGTTTTTAGCCTGAGGCGTTAACCGATTCACTAAGGGCCACAAGAGACAGCGCAAATCCTTTAAGGTTCCAAAAGTACTTTTACACGAGAATAATTTAGAAAAAAATTTCTATGACCACCTATAAAAATGAGAAAAAATCACGCTTTAGGTTCTTAAGAAAACGATTAATATCACACGCCTGTTAAAATCAACCTCATAATACTAGTGTTGAAACATGTGATATAAGGCACTTTCTAGTCAAGTTAACTCTTTTTTTTCTCATTTTCATAGATGGTCTTATATTATGTTATAAATTCTTCGATATTGTCACGCAATGTTTATTCCGTGACGCCACGCCTTGATTAGCGTGCAGAGAGTAGCTTAGATTCGGAATCGCTCTAGGTGACAAGAAATGATAAAGAAAGCACTTCGGATAAACAATAACAACGTATATTGGTCAAACTTAACGAGAAAAGATTAACAATGTTTATCGGTCAGAAGTGTTGATTAGATTATATTATACCCAAGTACTAAGGTGCGCATGCTTCCTCGATTGAGGTATATTTATGAACTGTTTATGTCATTGGTCATTGTTTTATAAATATAGTTTTTCTTAAGAGTTTGTGTTGTGTTTTATTTATAGTTAGTTTGGGTTAGAATCACTTTAAATTTCCGCTTAGAGTTTACACTTTAAATTTGCACTTACACTTTACTGATTACTTTGAAAATTGTTATTTAATTAACTATAATACTGCTCGAGCAAGACGACTCTGGTAAGGGTATTGAGTCCGCGGGCAATGTGCTCGAGCAAGACGACTCAGGAAAGGAACTTGAGTCCGCCGGCAATGTGCTCGAGCAAGACGACTCAGGTTTTAAGTGAGACATAAAGTCTAATAAACTGAAGCGCTAGCGTATTTATATCATAAAATCTGCTGAGCGTTGCATGTTTAAGGTCGATAATCGCTCGCGTTGCCTGTTCGTGTTCTTTATAGTTTGCCTTTAATGTTTATATAATAATTTCCAAGTTCAAGTTCAAACTTAGGACAGGGTGATATTTATTTAGTAGTGTATGCATTTTGATAGTTCACAATATTGACCATTTAAAAAGTATAATTTTGATAAAATGGCAAATGCGCCACGTCCCACCTTGAGCAGATTTTTAAAACCCAGGATCCCATCAGAATAATGATTCAGGACCGCCCTTGTGGGGCCCTCCCTTGTTAGACCGGTAGGCCCTAAGTCTGTCAGTCCGACACTGCGTGCTGCTCGTTAATGATCTACGAGTGACTAGTAGGTACTAATAGAAAAACTATTTTTTCTTCAAACGTCAGTAAATCCGTCATTACTCGACTGTGTAGGCGGCCGTGAAGTTTCGTTTTTCCTCCGCCGGAGCTTTACTTTTCACTTTTCCGCCGGCGGAGGTAAAAGTGTTGTCATAGCAACATAGATACAATACAAACAGACAACAAAATAAGCGTCAACAACTCAGGATTTATTAAACTACAATTTGTATTTATCACTCAATTTGTGACTGCATTTCTAAAAATCACTAATTTAGGAACAAATTGGTTATTATTTAATCGAACTTACTCAATAACTGCTTATCAATACGGAATTAAAACGCAATCGGAGACGCATCTTAAAAAAATAATTATTGTTGACAGTGTCCACTGACAGCTTTATGTTACATTATATTCACCGACACCGGTCTAAGCAAGGCCACCTACGACCGTGGTCTAAGCCGCCTTGCGAACCCATTTATCTTAATAATAATTAGATATTATTACTGTTAAAAAGAGATGTTTTTGCATTAATTTGTCGACATTTGAAGAAAAAACAGCATATTTTATTTGGAGGAAAAGTTACTTTTCATGGCTTGCTCTCTATTACCAGCCTCACTCCGTTCGGCTGTTAAACACGAGCGCGCCATGAAAAGTATCACTTTTCCTCCATATAAAATAATATACTATTGTTTGCAGACGACGCCACCGCTTTGAATATCCATCGTGACGTCTCTACATCTCTTGAAGAAGATAAATCATGTCATAAGTTATATTGCATTACTGATGCGTTGTTAGCCTCCACACTGCGGCCTTTTAAGATCTATTGTGTCTGCCCTCAAAACACTATTTAGAGCGCTTTATCTAACTCCGTGTTCTCCATGAGACGCCATAGATTAATTTTCAGATCCTCCGTGTATCTGGGAGCTCTTGACTTTTTCTTCTCCCGGAACATCGAACATTAATAAGAGACTAGAAGGTCCACTCTCAGTCGGCACTTTTGATGTAGAGCTTACAAAGGCGAGACGCCAGCCTTTAGACCAGACGGGGTGAAACGTGGCACGAGGCCTGAGCGGTTAACCAGCATTTCATCAGGTTCCGGGGCGGGGCTTAGAGTAAACCTTCAAGTCTATTGTTAATGTCCGGTGCCCGGAATAAGGAACCTTGGTCTTGACAAGCCTTCGCAGTGGCAAAGTTTATGTACTGCTGTTTCCTCTGCTTCTGTCAGTCCGATCGTGCTTATATGTTTGTTGAACCTACAGTGCCCTGTTAGAACTCCAACTATTATTAATTCTAGTTGTAATTATTTTCTTACTTATTAGATATTCTGTGAATTTTAGCGATAGTTGGTTTTTTAAATTGTTTAGCCCGTCTCATGCCTGGCATCGAATAGCTTCCACCATCCTTGTGGTTTCGTTTGCATCCATAAGTTGATTCTAGCTTTTTGTATAGGTTTTGCTATACTGCGAAAGAATTCTGGTCCATTCAGAACCATTCTGGCTCCTTCTCAGGCTAATGAGTCTGCCTTTGTACCCTGTATTTGCTGGTACCCAGGTTAAGATCAGTCTCTTTCAATTACCCAGCTCTTTTATGGATTTCATGTACTCTCAGAGAAGAGATTTTATTGCAGGTTGGCTGTCAGAGTAGATTACAATGGTTTTACCTGTAAACTCTTGCCTTATTAACTCATTTACACAACTATCTATGTATTCATTCCATCTGTCCGTTAAACTTATTCTAAAAGTTTTATTTATCAAAAGCATGCCATCTGTTGGCATTCCTATGATGAGAGTCAATGTCGCTCTCGTCTGGGGCTCATTTCTTATTAAGCTGGGTATTGTAAAAATTACATCATTTTAAATCTTTGCTTATGTTTTTGGGATGCATTTTTTCTTTTCCTTTCAAAAAATCTCTCATTTTTATAGAGGTAATTCTAGTAACAAAATTAATTTGCCTAAAACCCTGACGCGACGAATTTTTTGAAACACCTGAAACACCGTTTTAGGTTACGTTCAGTTAGCTGTGACAACTACAGCATAATTAATAATTTATAATTGAATTTCACCTTATTAGCTTAGACCTAGATTTTCAAATTGCTAAAAATAATTACTGTTATTTATTATGGCCTTATTTAGACTCATTCACTTAACTCTTTTATAACCGAATATGAAAAGCTTATTAATTGGAATATCATGTCTGTATATATATAACATCATGCGTTTAGCGTCATTTAATGTGTTAACAGGTATTTGTATACACAGAGTGTTCAGGAGAGTGTCTCTTATGATATAATTCATTATATTATATATTCCGTCGATATACAAAAGTGACCCAACTAAAAAAGCATCATGTAAAATATCTATGTCTTAGAATCCTCCTTAAAATTACCCATCTACGGTAATCGTGTAACAAACGCAACCTATTTTAATGTAATCATCATGTGGTTAGGTTAAACCTCGATTCAAAATAGAAGTATATTTGGTGTGAGAAATTGAATTATCTACATTACCCACGTTACCATTGAAATTTAAGTACCTGTTATCAAATTATACCCATTTGAATGGGTACTCGTATTAATTATTTTTAAGCCCGTTAACCGACCTTCGACGTAATTCGTTCGAGAATGCCTTTGGCTATTTAGGGGATGATTCTTCCTTCCATGTTCTGATACATTGCGTAGCTATAAAATTATATTCCCATATAAAATTCAATCAGGCTCCACGCATGATTGCCAGTACGAGTTGGGTCAATAACCGAGTCAATAACTATTTGAACAACAAAAAGTTGATAACTTTGGGGATTAATTTACAATGTTAAATTGAAATTTTGGCGAAGGAAAATTAACGACGGAGATTACACACAGAGTAGCATATATATTTTCGGTGTTAAAAGAAATGGAGGTGGGTGGTCGGTTAATAGGGCCTAGTTGGTCCTATGATGCAGACCAGCTAGAGTTACTAACTTCCTAATAGATTTACCATTTCCTTAAAGTGAGAAGAAATCTGTGCATTGAAAAAAAAATTAATATATATGAATATTTAGCTCTTGACGTTACGTAACAACAATTGTACATCCCTGGAGCTACTACATCATGAAGGATAAATTTCTTACTGCAGTTTTTATTTTGACATGTGGCTAAGGCTTTTCATCATATAAAAACAGTCTTGATACTTTTAACTACACTGAAGAAATGTTATTTATTGATAATTTTACTATTGTTTGGAAATATCTAGTTTTCCTTATATTAAATTTTGCAGTTGTTAGTTATGACTAGTAGTAATGCCATTTACAACTTCGGCTCTAATATCATCTCTGACTTTTTCAGCTGCGCCATAACTTGCAGATTCCATACCTACATGCAAAATATTTAGTATTACAGGCAAGGAAAGTATTTTCCCTAAAACTAAAACTTCAGGAATCTAATAGCCAGATATTTTATTTAACTAATCTAAAGGACTTTCCATATTATTTCTCGGTTTTCATCTATCCTGGCCGACCGAAATTAATGCAAACAGACTTCACCTAAACAATCCATAGGGCATTCACTACGCCTTAAGAAGAAGAAGTGGAAGAAGAAAATACGTGGCCAGACAGGTTATAGTCTCAAAGAATTCACGATGTCGTAGGTCAGTCCGGTTGCAACATTCTGGCGACTACATTTTTCTCCGGGCCAGGCGTGTTGGCGACTCCGGTCTTTGTGTCACATGCCCTGTGTAAATGTGCCGATTTTTGCATGGTGTTCAGTAGCGGAGGCTAAGAAACGAAAGCAGGGCAGTGGGTTATATCCAAATCCAGGAGTGGGCGCTGATATGAAGCTTTTATGAAGATTCGATTCGATAGCAAAAAGTTTTTTATTTTTCTTTAGTTTGGGTTAGTTTGGGCTAGTATCTTCATTTTTAATTCCAAGCTTTATTGATATAGTATTTCCCCAAATAATTCCGGATTTGCGGCTTTCTCTTAGGTTATTCAACCTGGAATTTTCTTTCCTCCCATTGCCACGTCTTCATCACTGGAAGTACGATATTTGATACGAATTATCACCAACATGTTGATTGCATAAAGTTTATTCCACTGTACTTGCTCTCAGTTTAGCAAAATAATGAGTGATTGCTATTTTTCAAATATTTGTATCAATCCTTCTTGTTAGTGGCTAGAGTTTCGAATTTTCGAGTCATAGACGTTGCTTGCTTTAAATTATTTTTGAGACTATAATCGTTGCAACTTTCGTTTAGAAGCATAGCGAAACTTAATTATTGTCCTTATGTCCCTTGTCTAATTCATTTCTTACTAAAAGTTAGAAATCATTAAAGCTTGTCCATTCCTCTAAATAGTTTAGCATTCGTAACTTACCCTTGGGCTTTCGGACAAAGAATTTTCTCTTGACCCAACTGATCTTTTTGTGCATTAGATATATATCAAAATATGGGAAATTTTACTTAAACCTTTCATTGTGCCTACAATAGTATAGAGACTAGTACTTTTGATCGTAAATCATATTTCGTATCCTGTAGCTGTATAGAATCTAAAAAATACAGCTTATAGATAGGTTCCTGCTTCAAGATCAAGCTATCTGCTTCATAAAAATCAGAAAAGGGTAACTGCCTGATCCAGACAGACGACCAGACCGTCTGATGAATGGGAACGTCTTATTTCCTAAATATGAACAATAATCTTGCTTTTTATTGCAACAATTTTAAATTTTCAAGGAATAAACGATGTATGCTTCATGTTATTTTTATAGACGCTATGTCATACTCATGCGACCATGGTCCAGAAAATGTATGTTATTCTGAGTTTCCTCATTAGGAATAATATCTTCTGTACACTCGGATACACCTTCTAGAATATAGCATCACAATGTGAATTCAGTGCAGATCTCAATTCATCTGCGTCATATTATATCCTGAATATATCATCCGCGAATATTTAACTGTTGAGATATTGTCCATCCACATTAAAATATTTTTTTCTCAGCATAGTGATCTGAATCAAAGCACTACAGGAAGTGGAAAAACTTTGTGACGGTTTTAGCAATTATAATTTCAAACATCGGAGGAACACTGATGATGAGGCTCTCAGGAATACAGATCTCTATCAGGCCCTACAGTGCCTACAGAGCCATTTCGACCGAAGAAGTGGGTATCATAGCGAAAATACCCCTAATCGATTTTTTAATCAGAAAAAGGACTGGAACCTACAAAGGTATAGCAATGATCGAAGCTAGAACTGATCTAATGATGAGTTCATGGGCAAAATGGGACGGCGGCAAATATGGGCGCTGGACATACGAACGGATATATATATATATATGATGTCTCCCTCTTGTGCACCATCCATGGATTACGAAATGTGATTGCTGATAAGCCAATGTAAAAAGCTGAGAATCTCTTGAGTTTAGCAAGATCTTCATATAGTTCTTCATATTATTCGATATGTGGTAGGGTCAATAGCAAGCTTATTGTCATCAGAAATTTCATTGGATTTACACATCCACTTTTTATTATGTCGAAGATGTATATAATAAAAGTAGTCCAAGAACAGACCCTTATGAAACACCACTCACCACTGGTCATTACTCAAAATATTGGACAAGTGTCACTTAGCAGTTTTTCTCTTATAGATAGATAGATAGATAGATACTTTATTGACTACTGTTCTGTACAAACATACAATTGAAGCAAGTCAGGTAAATGAGTCACATGTAAGTGGCCCTAGATGTAAAAACTTAAATAGATATAAAGCAGACATTTATACAAAAATTACAAACAAATTACGGGTAAAACTATGTATATAAAATAACATTATCAGTTCAAATATTCATTAATATTACTTTTAAAAAAATCCTCAACAGAATAGGGAGCTAAATTGGTTAGAAACTTTTTTATTATTCGTTTAAACACATTAACATTTAATTCTTTTATATATTCAGGCAAAAAGTTATATAAATTCAGATTAGGTGAGTTATCGGAGGATTTATGCAGTCTTAATTTAGGTAATCTAAGTAAATTAGCGGATCTGGTGCCATATTCATGAAAATCTGAATTCGGTTGAAACTCCGATTTATGTTGGTGAATTTCCAACAACTGGCATAAAATATAAATTCCAGGTAAAGTTAAAATTTTTAGATTAATAAAATGGGGCTTGCAGTGGTCGTACACGCTAACCCCGGCTAATAGACAGACAGCTTTCTTCTGCAATATAAAGATTTGATTAGACCTGGTCGAATTTCCCCAGAGATGTACACCATAAGATTATTTGAGTAGAAAAGTGAGTAATAAACCGTCAGTATTGCTTCTTTACTAATAATTGGTTTGAGTCTTCCCATTACAAAAAGAGTAGAGGACAGTTTAGCTGCGAGGAAATCTATATGGGGACCCCAACCCAGACGATCATCGAGAGTAAGGCCTAAAAAATTTAATTTGTTGTTTTGCTGCCCAGTTTGATTTTTAGCTGATATAAATAATTGCTGGGTTTTTGACATATTCATTTTTAACTGGTTTTGGGTAAACCAAGTGTTTGCTTTTGACAACAGGTTTTCAGCATTAATTTTTAGTTTTTCAAGGTTTTTACTGCTGCAGATTAGGGAAGCATCATCAGCGTAGCATATGCATTTGCTCGGCGATAAATAGGTAAATAAATCATTTATATACACGACCAATAGTAAAGGGCCAAGGATAGAGCCTTGAGGCACCCCATGTTCAACCTCTCTTAGATTAGAAGTGTTATTATTTATAGAAACACATTGTTTTCTAGAAGTTAGGTAAGATTTAATTAGTTGAAAAGGCAATCCTCGAATTCCATACCGAAACAGTTTTTCCACTAGTAAGCTATGAGATACGCAGTCGAAAGCCTTACTGAGATCGCACTGTGTGAGACACACATACTCTCCCTTATCTATTCCATCGACTGCGCATCCCACGGCCATAGAAGCTGCCTGCATGGTAGAACGGCCCTCTGTATGCAAATTGGCAAGTGTGCAAGAGATTTTTTGTCTCAAAGTACTTCTTTAAGTTTCTAGCCAAAACAATTTCAAAAATTTTTCCAAACAAGGGCACTATTGAGATTGGCCTATAATTTTCTACCTCATTGGCATTGCCTTTTTTATGCTATATTATAGAATATTGATGAGTCCCTCAAATGAAACGGTATGAAAGGCCTTGACCAAAATTAAGATATATGATAACAGCTGAGAAATCATCATTCAGAACGCTTATCTATTGATCCCGATTAATTAGGTGATTGAGGCAGACTGATCCTGCTGTATCAATTAATATTGAGGTAAAATGTAGGTAGATATAATGATATCTGTTAATTCTCATTATTTTTTCGTGCCATCAATTAGCATGAATTGTATCCTTATGGGTCTATATCTAGGCTTATGATGATATTATTGTATAATCTTCTGACAATAATTTATATGTTTTAGTGATTCTCACTTTTTCTTCTTTATAAAATGTTGGTAAACCACTTACATTATGGCTTCATTCATAATTTTCGGTACATAATTAAAAATAGCGCACTCATACTAACTGCTTGTCTAATGCGCTAAATTCTAAATTGACTTGTCAATGCTTTACTAAGAGTTGCCATGATATTTTTAAAATCATTAGAAAACACATCCGTTAGCATGTCACTACTTGCCTTCAATTTATTATAAAGCCGTACCGCTCAATGGCTGCTTAATGAAATATCAAATAAATTTCAATATTTGAAAAAAGATTTCTAGCATAACATAGTTAGGAAATTTTTCTGTGCATAACGACAGAAAATTGTACACCCAAACGCCCCGTTAATTAATAACAAATGATAAAGCACCCATAGTCCAGTGGGCATAACCGTTAGTTGTAAAAGCCGAATAAAAATACGTTTCTTACCAGATTCATTTAGTGAAATATTCGTAAATTAAAACGGTTAACGCAATTAATAGCATATATTGCATGATGCAGTAAACTAAATTAGCTATTTGTTATTTTACCTCTTCATCTTCATATAGCGGTAACGATATAAAAAATGTTGCTTTTGCATGTATACCGTTTTGAATTCCTCTTGGGTATTAGGAATTTAATACCGAGAAGGAATTTAGCCTTTATAGCATATTATTTTAATTATAAATAATACGATTATTTATATTTGCAATAACACTATTGTGCTCAATATAAAAAAAGTAGAACGCATATTACATGTAAAATAAGCTGGAATAGTTGTCCTTTTAGAAATAGGAATTACCAACGTTTCGACTAAGACTTTTTATAACTTGTATATATTTTTTAAAGACGAAATATAATTTCAGAGACCAACATAAAAGGTTTTCCATGTATTCAGTTCAAACAGGTGAAATGAGCACTGTTACGCTAGCTCACATATGGTATCATTCTTTTCAAAGAGGGGCAGCCATATTTCACTTCTAAATAAATATTTCTGCGAATTCGGAAGTTTCATATAGGGTCAATCCTATATACGCCCATCCTACACGGAACACAGCAAACTTTTTCCACCAAGGTAAAATATTTAGGGGTCACACAGAACCGTATACTTACCTGGAGCCAGCATATAGAAAACACCATCTCTAAAGCCACAGCGGCAATCTGGACATGCCGCAAACTAGTTGGCAAGACATGGAGCCTAAAACCAAAAATGGTATATTGGATCTACCACACAATAATAAAGCCCACGGTCACCTATGCCTCGCTGGTATGGTGGCCAAAAACCCAGCAGGTCACCGCTCGGACCAAACTTAATAAAGTGCAAAGACTGATATGCCTAGGAATAACAGGGGCAATGTCAATGTGCCCTACCGCAGCCTTAAGGCGGATTCTCATGCTTCCGATATCCGACGATACAATGGTCCGACAGTGTTCTTATCGGATACAATATCCGTCTTCCTATTGGTTGGGTTGCCAAGATTTTCGTATCCGAATTTTGCACGAAATTTTACATTTAGTTTAACCTTCTCGTTTTTAAACTAACCTAAATTCTAAAATAAAGAATTTTTTTTTGGTTTGGATTACAGTCGTATTTAGAGTTTATCCTTCAACGTTTTTCTGTTCAAACAGCATTGTTCCGATTAATAAAGTAATAGTCAGTTGGAAACAGAAGTGTGTATTTTTTATTTATTCAATATCAATATCCTCTACACAAAATATTCCCCCTGATTTTGTGATCCTCTAGTATTATTAGGTATTCCATATTTATTTAAAAGTGGACAAAGCCTCTTCCGTTGGTTGTAATAGCACACATTCATTTAAGCAGTCCCAGATATCATGCTGTCGCCACTAGCAAGGTATCTAAAACACAATAATAGATATATGCATTTCATTATTTAAGAAAATTAAAGGTATAACATCTGCATAGACTGTGGGCAAACATAAGAAAGGTCAGGTCATAGTTTTAACTGTAAAGTGTCCAAACTCATATTAAAATAATGTTTTATTTTATTGCAATAACTAATAAATATCAGACTTGAATTTTTCATAGTAGACTCTCAAATTACCTTAATGTAAGTGCAAGCCTCTCACCAGCAGAAACTGGTTCACGTACACAATAGACCTTGGTTAATCTTGGCCCCACAATTTCAAGTAAATTCTGGAAAGTCTCTCTACACATTCTTAAATAATTAAAATATTTTTCTTGATCCGTTAGTCTCATTTCATTTAATAGATTATGGTAAGCACCCTGTTGAGCTCTATTTTTATATATATCCCGAACCCAAAATCTTATGGTTCGTTTCTGTCTTGATTTATGTCTTATTAGCAGAAGAGATAAAATCAGCACATTATTTGCTCTGGCTTTCCGTTGAAGCTCATGGGAAGATTCAGAATTCATTTTGGAAAGTAAGTACCTCAGAACCAAAACAAACAAAACCACAACAAATAAAAAGTGAGGTTAAAACACACACGATATCGGACAAAAGTTAAAATAATTTTAACTCCATCCGACGTCGGATCATTTGAAAAATATTCGGATAACAATTGGCGCCAAAATATTCTGACCAATAAGAGCTCCGTCGGATCATCGTATCGTCGGATATCGGACGCATGAAAATCCACCTTTAGAGGTACTGCTGAGCATGCCTCCTCTTCATCTCAGTGTGAAGAGGGAGGCGATTATCAGTACTCACAGGCTATTCCAAATAGACAAATTCAAGCCTAGAGATTTGACTGGTCACCTGCGCATCTTTGAAGAAATAAAACTGGAAACTGCCAGCAAACCAAGTGGCCAAATGACGGGTATGTTCGACCTAGATGTCCCATTCGCAGTGGTTATTGAAGACCGCCAATTATGGGAGAGTAAAAAACTACCTCAGGCCTATAACGCATCCCTGTGGTACACAGATGGTTCAAAACTAGCGAAAGGAGCAGGATTGGGCATTTCAGGTGCAAACTGTAAGCTTTCCAAACCGGTAGGCCATCTTCCAAGCGGAAGTGCATGCCATACTATATGTGGAGAAGAGTGCCTCGTACAAGGTCTTCACAGAAAGTACATCTACATATTTTCAGACAGTTAGGCTGCTCTAAAGGCTCTAAAAGATTTCAAGTGCGTGTCAAAGCTAGTCTGGGAATGTAAACAAACCTTAAAACAATTAGCAGCAAGCAACCAGGTAATTTTCATGTGGGTTCCTGGCCATAGAGGCATAGATGGCAACGAAAAAGACTGCCTTGCGAAAGAATGAGCTGAAACATCATATTATGGTCCAAAGCCCTACTGCGGCCTTATGAAGAGCCACATCACCGAAGAACTAAATACATGGGAAAAAGATCAACTGCCGTCCTACTGGGGAAACACTCCAGGACAGGCGAAAAGGTTTATCACTATCTCTGCGAAAAGAGCAGAACAGCTCTTAGACATGAAAAGAGCCGATATTAGAACTGTCGCCGGACTGCTCACTGGACACTGCCTGCTAAAGTACCACCTAAAGGCAATAAGCAAAGCAGAAGACGACCAATGCAGATTTTGCAATAATGCAACTGTAACCGCAGAATATCTACTCTGCCAATGTCCAATAACTCTGCAAAAGGCTCCAGTACCTTGGAGGAGTAGAGCTATCACCTCAAGAAGTGAGTCAACTGCCTTCCAAGAAAACAGCTTCGTTTGGAAGAAGCCTACGTCTCTTGCACATAAATTAAGTTGTAGAGTCATGCACAAAATAGACGAGAGCAAAGAACATATGAAGACCATTAGCCACAAAAAGTCGAAAATTAACAATCAACAAACATAAAGGAATATTCCCAGTTTTAAGCACAAATGAATCCATCTTATTATGGTACGAAAAGGAGGTACTACATGCCATTGAAGCCATTGAAAACGCAAAAGATGATAAAACTGCTCGACAGGACAAAATTCTTATCGATGTTTTAAAACTCATTAACACCCTAATTGATAGTACGATAATTGTATCAGACAGACAAAATCCGCCTCCGTTAACATTTTGGAAAATGTTAGGTAATAGATTATCCAGAATTTTGGGAGTGATTCAAAGGCGAAAGACATCTGCTTTGAAATTCAATTTAATCACTTTAAGAGTCTGAAATCGAAGTAATGGCATAAGGGAATATTCCATTAAAAGCCATTTCACACTTCTTGTAAGTGATCACCACGGATTTTTGACCTAAGTTTTATTCGACACATGCGTGATTTTTTCACCCCTTGCCTCAGAAATCCATCTATATTCATACCTATGAGATTTTTCTAGGGTTTTCAAGTTTTGGTGAAATTTTATTTTAATGTTGATCACCTGTTTTTTGTTTTATGTTTAGATAAGGAAAGACACTATGGTCTCATTTAGAGGAGGACCAACCGTCATATATTGTATATAAAATATTATCAAAAGAACATCTAATATGATATTACCGCTTTGCTATTGCTACCAATGTCATTATTACAGGAAATTTATTGAAACCCCGGGATTTGGTGTAAAAAATAGGCCAAGGATTAGTATCACCCTACGGCATGTACTTTTTTCGTCTCAGCAATGATATAATGAAAACTCTTAGGGACTCTAATGAATAGCGATCAATGCTCTGAACTCTGATTAGTCAGTTTAACAGTCCAGTCTGTTAAATTAATCGGCGTTCGTAATGTGCCAATGTCAATATAGGACGCTAAAAAAATTTGTGGCATTCAAAACACTGATTGGTGTAGTAAGCTACTATAGCTATTAATTACGACATCGTAATTCGGTTCCATCTGCAGTATGTAGTGCAAGCAAAGTGCTAAATACAAAATTAGGGTGGATAACGAACCCGATTTATTCTAAAAGCAGTTCTCAGAGGATATAGGATGACACAGATGAATAATTAAGATCTATGATCGAAGACTTCAAAAAAAAAGAAGGAATAGAATTTTCACTGAACATGGACAAATGCAAAATCATGGCCAACTGACCCAAACCGACCTTAGAGGGAGTTGTTGTTGAAGTTGTTCCAGGCTTCGTGTATTTGAGTTACAAACCTATACTTGACCGACTACCTGAAGTAGAAATAGATATATTTTTTGAATGGGCAACATTTGGAAGGCTAAGTCAAACCTGGACGAATATTAACTCTGGCGTAACATTGTTATTCACGAATACAGTGCTCATTGGACTTGTTTGAACTCTAGGTGATAAGATATACAATAAAATTGGGGATGGATTAACATGGAAATTGGCAGGACATGCAAACGGACTAACGAATCAAAGATGGTTGAGGAGCATTTTGGCAGTGAAGACCGCTGTCTAGAATACTTTCTTCCCGAACAGCATTGTTCTTTAGGATCGTGTCCAGTAAAGAGCTGAAATTCATTCAGCATTAAAAGTTAAATTCTATCAAGGATGTATCAACATCTTGAAGTCGCAAACTATTTTTAATAGATCGAGGAGGGGAGATCGTATAGAGTGCTCTAGGATCATACTCTTCTTCTGACATCGTGATATTTTTGAAAAACTAGAAGGTCTAACTACAAGGCCATTGATACAGGTTGTCTACCGAAAGATGCCAAAGACTTGCTCAGAACTAGCATTAGTAAATAAATAATAAATAATAAATTTATTCGTAATCAAGTTCATCAGACCTAATCAAAACGAATTAAATTTTCATCAGACAAATCGGTATACCCTACAATCATTATAATGGGTTCGACTGCATCTACAATGTTTTTAGTGAATATAATTAATACATTTACCTTTAATGTCTTGCACTGA
Source organism: Pissodes strobi (assembly GCA_016904865.1). Lineage (NCBI taxonomy): Eukaryota > Metazoa > Arthropoda > Insecta > Coleoptera > Curculionidae > Pissodes > Pissodes strobi. The sequence goes on from MU186995.1 coordinate 20,015, forward strand.
CTATTAGCAGCGTTTGTGGTTGGTTTAGTTTTCAAAATATTAATCACATTATTAAGCCTTTTAGCTTTGGACCTTAGTAAATGGAATTGATAAATTGCAATTTTCATTGGTAACAGTCTTTAATAAATTGCTAGTAGCAGCGTTTGTAGGTAGTTTAGTTTTTGAAATATTAATCACATTATAAAGCCCTTTAGCCTTGGACGCGCCATTTCTATTGCCATTATAATAATAAGGATAAAACCGTAATCTCATAATATTATGGTCGTATTCTTCTCGGTAAATATCGGTGTTATTCTTTTCTGAAAGAATCGAATGCCTTATTTTCTATTTTTCATCTTCGCATCGCCTCTTGTGAGTAATCAGTACTTTTATATGATTGCTTTAGTTATTTTCCTTTTGGCAGGGAGCTGCTATTTTTCGCTGAATACTCTCAGTTCATCAAGAAATACGAACCCTGAAATCTTAAGTAGTTTTCTGGTTTGTATAGTGACTCACGAGTACTGCCATACCCAAACATATGTTTGGGATTTTTTGTGTTTTATTGGAACTGGTATAAGACAACATTCTCCATCGGCATACATAAAGCAAAAGCAAAAGAAAATATGTAAGTAAAAGTAAATGAAAAATAAATGTTTGCATTATATCGATTGAGAATGTTGTAATTTCCAACGAGAAACGCAAAATTGCAAAAAAATGTCTTACTGCGTTCTTTCTTAGTACCGGCCGAGTAGTACTCATAATTGCGGGGAGGCCAAGTTAGTGTCAGATCGATATGCCTCACCCATGAATGAAGTACGATTTTTAATGCGTAATTCTTGTAAAATTCCTTGTTATGTATTCTCTAAAATCTGAAATTATTAGTGAAAAATATTTATGCTATTTAAATGATATTAATTTTCATAAGTCCAGAATATTCAGCGAAGTACTTGAGTGATAAAATAGCCATTTAACAGTAACACTGATTGAGCAATTAGTGATAATTCCAGCACGCTATTATTTATCTCATTCTTTTTTTATCTCACCAAAGAAAGCTAAAAGTTCAGTTGCTGTTTTCCTCGAACTTTTAATTAAATAGTCCGTATTCAGAAAAAGCATGAGAATGCAAGTTCTGAGACAAAAAAAAAATATTATTCGGCTGTATTCGAATCCATTGCTTTAATAAAATGAAAAATGTACAGGGTGATCCCCTATAATGTCGCCCCCCTTTAACTTTTTTATTTTAAGTGTCTCAAAAAAATTAAAAGTATGGTTATGTAGGTACTGAAAAATGCTTTTTTTCTGCGTATAAAAAATATTGGAAAAATGATCAGTATACAGGGAAAAACAAAAAGTTAATTTTTTTTCAATGGAACACCCTATATATGAATTTATTTTTCGATTCCTCGTAAAATTCTAAGCATATTTTATGTATGATGTTAACCCTCTAGAGTTAATAGTTTCACAGCTATAAACAGTTGAAAATCGGTACTTTGGCTACTTTTCACCTTGGTAGCAAGCAGATCATTAGAGATGGAGTAAAATGAATTTCACATTCCTATCTTAACTTTCCAAGAGCTATATGTTGGTGCTAAATTATGGTACCTACTGAGGTACCAGATTTGGTACCCATGGTACCGCCTGCCAGTTAGTACTGTCAGATAGCTCTTTAAAAGTTAAGATAGGAATGTGAAATTTATTTTACTCCATCTCTAATGATCTCCTTGCTACCAAGGTGAAAAGTAGCCAAAGTACCGATTTTCAACTGTTTATAGCTGTGAAACTACTAACTTTAGAGTTATAACATCATACATAAAATATGCTTAGAATTTTACAAGGAATCGAAAAATAAATTCATATATAGGGTGTTCCAATGAAAAAAAAATTAACTTTTTGGTTTTCCCTGTATACTGATCATTTTTCCAATATTTTTTATGCGCAGAAAAAAAGTATTTTTCAGCACCTACATAACCATACTTTTATTTTTTTTGGGACACTTAAAACAAAAAAGTTATAGGGGGGCGACATTATAGGGGATCACCCTGTACACGCAAATTTAAGCATTTGATACCATTAAAACAACGTACAGTTGAAATATTACAATCATTTCAGTTTTATAGCAATTAGACGCATTTTAGGTAATTTTACGGCATGATGGGCATGGCAAGGATCTCTTCCAGGAAATGTCATATGCATGACGTGTGACAAACCGACAGACTTCCGCACAGGCAGATGAGCTCGACTTTACTTAATACAGTTATCCGTGTCGACGAGACCATCACGATGTCATTAACACAAGTAGCAGATATCTTTTCCTTTTTTATATTTAAAAGTCGTAAGCTGAATACCTTTTATTATGCCCTCTAATGAACACTCTCTTAAATTATATTTTGTTTGCCGTAAGTACTTTCCGGTTAAGGTATGACAAGATAAATAGGTGGGAAGATTTTCCTTAACGTAATTTCAATAGTGATTCAGAATTCGCGTAGGATTTCATGGGAAAGGGTCTTTTTAGCAGCTTTCAAAAGGGGTGGTTGGGGATTTGAGAAGTTTCCACCTACGCAGTTGTATCCAATATATTTCGATATGTTTGTATTTATATTCAAGTAATAGGGAGGCGGGTAGGTACCCTCAACCACCCCGTTATGGGATAAACCTACTTCAGGGATGCCCACGCGAGCCTTGGTTATCCCCTCAAAATCATACCGAAGGATAACCTTGTCCTTAACCAACCGAATATCCTAACCCAAACACCACACATCCCTTACACCGCCCTACCACTCGCCAACCCGCATTTGGCCAGCGTGGTGAGTTATGGCCAATTACCCTCAAGATGAAAACAATGATTTCCAAAAAATGCCCAGATGGGCCGAATGAAAAATTCGGAATCCCACACCGCTAAGTCGGTCTGCCCCACGGAATATCGTTGATCAAATCACCCAAAAAATGTTCAGATTGAAAGTTGCAGCTTATATAACGTCAGATCATTACTATCAGAAGACAGACTAACTGAAATGGAAAAAGAACTGGGAACCATCGAATGGGACGTAGTTGGAATGTGCGAATTAAGGCTAAGAGACGAAATATTAGAAAGCCTAAATTCGGGGCACACTTTTTACCACACTGGCACAGAAGGAGAGTCCATTGGAAAAGTGGGTTTCTTTATGAATAGAAGGCTCTCAGACAAAATCTTAATGGTGCGAGCACTTTCCAGTACATCATCTTACGTTTGAATTCCTGTTATTCCATCAAAATTATTCAAATGTATGCACCAACTACAAGTCATGATTAAGAAAAATCAGACGAATTTTATGAGGACCTATCTAAAGCATTGGATGGAAACGTAATATACTTCACTATTGTAAGCGGAGACTTTAATGCAAAAATTGGACAAAAACAAAACCATACTGGGTAACTATAGTACCACAGGCAAGAACGAACGCGGTGTCAAATTACCCCATTTCCTATTAGAAAGAAATATGTACCAAATGAAAAGCTTTTTCTACAAGAAGCCACACAGACGATGGACGTGGCAAAGCCCTGATGTTAACACCAAAAACGAAATCGACTTTATTATAACTGATAAAAGATATAGTCAAAGGTGTTACAGTACTGAACAAATTCGCTACATCTAGTGACCATCGATTAATGAGAGCGACAATAGAGATATCACTAAACACGGAAAGACATAAAATGATAAACAACAAAAATAAAAAACCATCGAACTCACTAGAAGAAGCAACCAAATTCGAACAATATATGACAAACTTCCTAAACCTAAAATATCCAACAGAAGACATTAACAGCCTCAACAATATAATATCCGAATCAATCGCAGATGCCCAAGATGAATTATGTTCGAAGAACCAACGAGAAAGAAAAATAAGTCCCGAAACAAGAGCAAAAATGGAACAAAGAAATAAGTTAAGAGAGGAAAATACAAGCCAAAGAGAACTGAACATAATCAACAAGGATATATCGAGAGCCATAAAGAAAGATTTGAGGAAGTATAAAAATTAATAATTAATACGAACTATAGAAGAAAACAAAGGAACAAAAGTAATAAAGAAAACACTATCCTCTGGGAAAGAACAAATTTTCCAGATAAAAGACAAAAATGGAAGAATTACATACAACAGAGGAGAAATACTGCGTATAGTTGGGCAGTTATAGAAAACCAGGAAAATTATGTACCAACAAAAATAATAAACCAAGGCTCAGAAAAAGTTTCGGTTATAACGACAGATGAAATAAAACACGCTCTTAGAAATATGAAAAAGATGAATCGAGTGACAACAGAAGCAATCCAAAATGGGGGACAAGAACTAATAAATAAAATACAGAAACTATTTAACTTGTGTCTACATAAGCAAGAAATTCCTGAAAAATGGAATAACGCAATAATGATCATCCTCCACAAAAAGGGAGATTGCAGTAACCTTTAGAATTATAGACCCATTATCCTACTAAATCACCTACATAAATTATACACACGTATGCTAACCAACAGGATACAAATAAAACTCGATTTCTATCAACCTCGAGAGCAGGCTAGGTATAAATGACCTCCTACAATGTCTGAAGATCTTAATTGAAAAAACCATCGAATACAACAGACCCTTGGTATTGATCATTGCAGACTTTGGCAAAGCTTTCGACACGGTGAATATCGAAGCTATCCTAAAGTCGCTGGAGCAATGCAGAATAGATTATCACTAATCTAAAATCATCAGGAATATATATCGACATCAGGAGAGAGGTAAGGCAAGGCGACACTATGTCACCAAAATTACTCTCAACAGTATTAGAATATGCTTTTAAACCGTTGAATTGGCAGAGCAAAGGAATAAGAGTTGACGGAGAATACTTAGATAAACTTCGCATTGCGGATGACATAGTGTTGATAACAAATGACCTAAAAGAAGCTAAAGACATGCTGAAATAAATAATTACAGCAAGAGAGAAGGTGGGACTGAAATTTAACGAAACCAACATGATAACAAATCTAATACTCAGTGACAACATTAAGATCGGACAAAAGGAGATTGAACTCACATACAAATATACCTACATATATGGAACACGAGATAAAAATAAGTAGAGATAACCAGACATGTGAGTTACTGAGCTGGGCTGCCTACGGCAAATTAAGATACATCTTAAAATCTGACGTGCTCATCAGCATCAAAAGAAGGGCGTTCAACCACTGTGTCTTGTCAGTTGTCACATACGGGGCCGCAACTCTTACGCTTAGAAAAAAAATCAGTAAAACAATTTATTTATTATGTATTTTTTATATCAACGGGCTTGGCCCAATATTACAAAAAAGTAGTAATAATAATTGGATAATATTAAACTAACCTAACCTACATAATATAATCAAGCATAAAATATACCTACATATAAAATACAATATTAACAACATTATAACTTTCAATACAACAAATTCAGAAGAAAAAAAATCTTTACTTATAGTTTACACAAAGGAACAATTACCATCACACTTCATTATACCTTACAGATTTAGATTTAGACAGCACTATCAATTAATAAGACTTAATTTCTTAATGAACCTTGTGCGCCCCTCAAAGCAGTCAACCATATGAGAATACTGATTAGCCAGCCTGACAGTCCTTGCTAGAAAGGAATTATGCCCATAGTTGTGAAATGAACTAACCTGCCTAGTTGACCTAGGTGGAACATAAAGCCCTATTTTATTAAGAAGTGTTGGACAGAAGCTCTGAGAGTGAAGAATGCTGTGAAATACTCTCAGATCCTTATGTCTACGACGAGTCTCAAGACTTCTCAAATTCAACGAGACTTCCATTTGCTGATAGTCAAACTGATCTTGATAATTTACAGGTACTCCATTTTGCTTAAAGGCAATATATCTTAGAAATTTATGTTGTACACTTTCAATTTTATGAATATGGTTGTTATAGTATGGAGACCAGACACAGGACCTGAATTCTAGATGAGGACGCACAAGTGCACAATAAAGCAAACGAATGGATGAAATATTCTGAAAGTCCCTTGAGCACCTCTTAATAAATCCAAGCATCTGAAGAGATTTGGTGACCGCCCCTGAAATGTGTGGAATGAAGCTTAAAGGGCCATCCAGTGTCATCCAGCATGTTATTACCAACAAAATAGGAGTGGTTTAAGGGATCCCTATTTCTTTTAAAGGACATTGAGTAGCACTTTCCAGCGTTTAGATCCATGCCATTTCCAGTACACCAAACAATGAGCCTATCCAAATCTGATTGGAGTTGGAGACAGTCCTCTATAGATGAGACTTTGAGGAAGAATTTTAAATCATCTGCAAATAGAAGAAAAGAACTATACTGAAAGCATGTTGATACATCATTATTATAGAGGTTAAACAACAAAGGTCTTAAGTGGGAACCCTGCGGGACACCAGACAGTACCTGAATCTCCCGAGACTCAAAGCCTAGAACTCTAACAAGCTGCGTTCGACCCACCAGGTAAGCCTCAAGCCACCTTAACAGGGGACCCACAATTCCCGATTTTTCCAACTTATAGATCAAAAGCCTGTCGAAGGCCTTGGAGAAGTCGGTATACAAAGAATGCACTTGATATCCCCCCTCCAAGGACTCAGACAGAAAATCAGAAAAGGACAGAATATTCAGTTCTGTAGAACGTCCCGCAATGAAACCAAATTGTTCATCCAATAATTGACCACGAAGAAAAGAAGTAAGGACAACACAAACAAACTTCTCAAACAATTTAGGAATTGTACTAAGAATACTGATGGGCCTGTAGTTGTGAACCCGCGAGCTGTCTCCAGCTTTAGGGATAGGTGTGAAAAAACTTGACTTCCAGTAGCTTGGAAAGAAACCAGAAGTCAAAGACAAGTTGAAAATAATAAATAGAGGTCTCGCTAATAAAAAAAACCACACTACCTCAGGAAAACTGGTGGTAAACCATCAGGCCCAGGACCCTTGCCTACATACAGTCTGGACAGCTCGGTATAAATCTCTGAAATTGATATTTTAACACTAGATAGTTGAAAATGGTTAAAAGTCAGATCATGAGGAACATGCACTGCTGGTCAGTGTACATTTCTGAAAAATATTCCGCAAACTAGTTCACAATGCCCTCACCTGAAGAGCAGGTAATACCATTGTAAGAAATCACACTGGGAATTGCAGAACTGCCCTTCCTGGAGCGCACAAACTTCTAAAAGTTTTGCAAGTTGCTATTAAGGGAAAGCTATGTAACATAAATATAATCATTCTAGCACTGTCTCTTTAAAGATTTACATCTTGCCCTAATATTACAAAAATTAACATAATCAGAGTACAATTTTGTGTTCATATATTGCTTATGCAATTTTTTCTTCTCAATAATCATAGTTTTAAGATGTGTTGAAAACCAAATGGGAAATTTTTTTGTAGAATATCTTTTCAAAGGGACAAAATGATCAATGCACAAATACATTATTTCGTAAAAAATATTAATCATTTCATAACAGATTTATTTAAGAATAAAAAGTCCCAGTTAAAGCGTGAAAGAAAAGTTGAAACCAAATTAAAATCTACTGAACTAAAGTATCTATAAAAACCCTTCCCAATAATCTCACCACTCCCCTGCCAAGACACTGCAAGTTTAAAAGATAAAGGTGGGTGGTATCTGTCAGGTGTCACACTAGCTGCCTCAGCTAAAAAGGTGTCCAGATTCTGGTCCTCACTGAAGATCAGGTCTAGCATAGAATTGGTTTCATTTCTAATAGTATTGACCTGGTATAAATTGTGAAAAGAGGACATAATTGAAAGAGCTTCTATGGCTTCCACTTCATTGGGTCATGCATGTTGTACGGCAACAGCAACAGAACTGAGTTCTTCAACAGACCAGGTAGCATGAGGCAAGTTAAAATCACCAACAATGCAAAGCTTGCAGTGAGGAAGATCATCACATAGCCTGTCCAGAGATTCACTAAATGCAACATAACACTCTAAAGCTGCCCTGGGAATAAAATATCCAGTGCCCACAATAACTTGTTGCTCCCCCGAGCCAAAAAAGACAAACAGGTGTTCCACATGAGGGTTGGACTTAAGCAATGAACTCCTGTTACTTTTATGGACACCTATAAGTATGCCACCACCCCTGGAGTAAACACTAGTCTCAAAAGATCTGTCCTTTCTATACACATTGTAATCATATCAATGCAACTCGTTATCAGAGAAGTTGGTGGTTAACCAGGTCTCATTCAATACAATTATACCATATTGGGAGTAAGAAGCATTTATCAAAAGAGAGTCCAATTTGGTTCTAAGGCCCCTAACATTTTGAAAATAAACTAGAAAGTCGTTAACAAATCCCGCTAGTTTTTTGGCACAATCTTGGGTACACCATTAACATATTTAATAACAAGATTTGGTTCTCCATTTTGTTGTCGGGCCTTTAATTAATTTTTTAAATTGTTTAAGTTTTGGCGCTGTTGAGTGGTTAAATCATTGTCTATAAAGACCTTCTGAGACCGATCAAGATTTCTTCTACTTCTCAAAACTTTTCGAACATCTTCTGCATTGTGTAAAGTGACCCTAATTGATCTAAAACTATTTTTATTTCTCTTACCTATACGAGTGACACCTTTTACCTGGATCTCAGAGCTTACTAAATTTGAAATGAGAGATGTGACAGTCCTTTGGTCTTCTTGTTCTCCTTTTTCAGGAAAATTAAAAATCATGAAATTGCATGATCTTTTTTGTCGTTTTGTCATTTCATTTAGCACATCATTACTAGGGGTTAACTAATGAGAAATTCCAGGTTGAGTTGTTTGATTTCCTGTACCATCCTTGAGCAAATTAAGGTCTGTTTTGATATGATCAAGTGCCAAATCAAAATTAAGCCTCATCTCCCTCAGGTTATCCTTGAGTTCCCTAAACTCATTAACAAGTTCAAGTACTACATGAATTTTGATTTTCACTTCAGCAACCTCATTTTCCAAAGCAGAAACACGAGTAGAAAGGCTAAAGACTTCTTTAAGCTTAGGTGTACATTCCTTACACATATATGGCATTACCCGATTAGATAATGTCAAGGTTCTAATTTCGGTTGAAGTAACTTCAGAGCATTTTTTGCACATAACATTTTTGCAATAGTCGCATGGGAATCCAAATATATCTTGAGAGTTTTTTGGTTCCTTAAAGACACAACTTGTTTTAACATGTGCCAGACATTTTGATGTTAAAATAAACACACTATTTACAATTCAGGAAAATCAGGAGATTCACTCAAAAACTAATTCTACTCAATTAAATAATCTTACTATGAGTCCACTTGAGCAGTATTAGCATTGAATTTGCAGAAGATACATACAAAAATCCAATTTAATGGGGAGCAAAAAGTAAACAAACAACATTACATTAACCTTACTCACAAAATTTAAAAACAGCTAAAGAAAAATGGAATGTTCAATACTTGGCCTAACGTTGAGAAACACAGTAAGAAATGAAGAGATGCGTAGAAGATCACGGGTAGATGTTATTGAACGCATTGTGAAGCTCAAATGAAGATGGACGGGACATGTGGCAAGATTGCGAGGCGGGAGATGGACGAAGAAAATTCTTGAATGGAGGTCAAGGCGTGATACGCGTAGCCGTGGTAGACCTCCCACCCGTTGGCCAGATGACATCAAAAGAATTGTGACGAATTTGGTTGAAACAGCACAAGATAGAAAATGGAAAAACCTATGTCCAGCAGTGGACGGAAACAGAGGCTACATGATGACGATGAATACTAAAGTACTGATAGAGTTTATGCATTTTCTCGACTGAGGTCTAAGTACTTTACTTTTTATGTCTTAGTGGTCATAACTTTTCGTTCTGCCATAGAAAATTCGTAGCCAGCTTTACCTCAGAATAAAAGTGAATGGAACATGGGGTTCTCAAAAGTAT
>MU186995.1:49588-81008 GCA_016904865.1 Pissodes strobi
ATTGACGAATCTTGTATTTTTAAACATAGTTTAATCATTCATTAATGATCTTGTATTTTGGAACATAGTTTTATCAGATTCATTGACGAATCTTGTTTTTTTTTTTTTAATCATAGTTTAATCCTTCATTTACAAATCTTGTAATTTTTGATCGTAGATTTAATTCTTAAGTAAAAGAGTTTGAAATATTTTGATGGGATTGTTTCAATTACTGTTCATTATTGTTCATTTTTTTTGTTTAATATCAACCAACATTCTGGTCTAAAACAAGTTTTTCTGTTTGCATATTTTCATGGAAATTGGTCAAAGAGCTTGGATTGATAATCAAGCATCAACCGAGTGTACCATTGCAGCATTAGACGTATCAGCTCTATAAGACGTTTTTGCCCTCTGGTGTTATCCTTACCCATAAAGACCTAACAAATAACAGGCAATTGGAGAAAAAGGGAACGAGGTGAAGAGAAGTGTGTCCAACCAGGGTTGAGCGTCTAATCTAGCTAAGTATTTTATTTGCAAACGTAAAAATCACTGCTGGATCAGAATTTTTTTTAAGTTTTGACTAATTTCAAAGATTAATATTTTAATTGTTTTTTTTTTTAAATCTAACATCAATTTAATTCTTCAACTCTAGAGGAACTCTGTTCAACAAAGTTGTAATTTGGACTGTTCATTTTAAAAGTATTTATTGAAATAAAATTATTGTAAATTTGTTTTTAAGAACATTTTTTATTTCCGGCAAGAACGAGATTCTGCAGTTCTCAACGTCTATCAAGTGATTTTTGTTAGCTTTTAAGCTTTTATTGGTGATACTTGACAGTTTTTTGAGAATTGAGGAATTTCCGGCGCCCAAGAAAAATCCTTACTAACCAATAAAATAAACTCGCGACTTAGCCGGCAACTTAGAATATTTCCAAAAGACATCAGGAACGTAATAGTTACAAATTTTAGAGAGTCTTGTAGATCAAAATTTATTTCTGAAAGAATCATGACTATGCCTTGTCTATATTTTTTCGAAATTTTAAAATTTGTAAGAGATAACTCAATGGCATTTAAAGCTCAAAATTTGCATCATGATTACAGGACTAGATTTGGAAATGATTATCAGTATGACTTACATCATCATGAACTTTACAGAGCAAATCCTTACTACATAGGGGCAATTTTGTATAACAAGATACCTATCAGTGTACGCCGTTTAAATCAAAGTACCTTTTTATGTTCCATTAAAATTTTTTAGTTTCTTAATTGTGCATGTGATTCTGTGATTGTTAAAATAAAATTATTTTTAATGTTATTAATTAGAATAGAATGTAATGTAAATTCTTAAGTAAACCTATTTGTACATATTTTCCTATATCCTGTTTTGTGATCTTTGGAAATAAATCTATCTATCTATCTATATCGTATAAAAAATTAATATTACTATAAGACAGTTGGATAAGATCTTGTGGAGTATTGTGTAGTAAAAAAAATCAATATATTTATCCCGTCGTTCGACAAGATATTGTAGGGAATTATACAGTATATACAGTTATTGAATTATTAATATTAATTGAAAACCTTACTGTTACTCACTCATAATTTGAGTCCACACTAAACCTATCATTTTCGAATCTTACGTATATTAATTATAACTGACCTTTTTAACTGTAGATATCACTTTTTTCTGTTTAATTACTTTTCAACCCTTTAATATTTGACAAGGCTTGTAACGTAAACCACTAGACTAATATGAGAGTACCGAGTACGACTATTTTGCAATACGGAATTATATTGATTTAATTATTATTTCTCAATTTCAGATCTTAATACTTTAATTGACCCTGCGGAGACTAATTTACTGATTTACTTTAATCGAATAAAATATACTTGGCGCTGTTGGGCAATAGTAAATATTAATAACTAAATCAAGGTGTTTCCTATTTTTTTTTGTTTAATGGTTTAAAACATTGCATGAATTGTTGAAAATTTCAAGCCTTGCAACTATTTTTAAAACATTTATTTTGTTATATTTTATTACTCGATAAAACTAGGGAACAAATGGTAAAAAAGGTGCTCCATTATAATGATCCGAAACCAGTATATACTTAATTATTAAATTACGTCTACCATTCTACTATATTAACTTTTTTATTATTAGATTACTCTTTTCATCCACCATTCTGTCAAGGATTTGCTTTTACTCATTTTAATGGAGCGGAGTTGTCTGGGGATCTAACCATTCTGGGTATGCCAGGTGACGCAATGGTCCCTGAGATAGGCTTCCACGAGGGGCTAAATTTCCTCTTCCTCACGAAGGAGGATTCGATGGAGGGAAGGAAGGGATCCTGGGATGGGCTAGTCTGGTTCACAGACGGGTCCAGAATGGGAACACTGTCCGGAGCTGGTGCGTACTGTGAGACCCTAGGGCGGGAATTATCCGCTCCCACTGTGCGAGTACACTACGATTTTCCAAGCGGAATTTTTTGCGATCATGATGGGGGTCTGGGAGTTGCTAAGGCTCAATGTCGGTGGCCGGAGGATTTTCTTCTGCTCCGACAGCAAGGCCGCACTCATAGTGCTCCTTGTTGGTTGAGCTTAAAAAGGTTACGCTGGGAACCGGGCCACTCGGGTGTATCGGGAAACGAGGCCGCTGACGCCTTAGCCAGAGAAGGTTCCGCACGCGGATACTTAGGGCCTCATTCATGTGTGGGGATCGCCCAGAATATTCACGAAAGAGCTTTGGAGGCCTGGACGGAGGGTCGGGTCGAAGAGGTATGGCAGACGGCTCCGTGATTGCCCCGCCTTCGATTGGGCAAGAATCAGGCTTTCTTAAAAAAGACCGGCATCGTGAAGGTTCTCGAATGCGTGCTGGGGACACAACGGGCCCAATTGGTCGCCTAAGTGCAAGGCCCGCTAGGAGCCATCCCTTCTGTTATTGATACTGATACTAATGGGAGTGTTTAAATATGGATTAAGTTTAAAATTAAGGCACACATAGGAATGATAACATCATATATTAGACACTGTCCATAGTATAGTAGTACTCTCCCATTTTTTATAGTGTACATCTGGCAATTTTCATTCTTGTTTTTTTGGGATAATATCCTTTATTTTGTTGTCCTCCGGAAAGGGGGAAGGGGACCACACATGTGCTTGCCTTGACTAAAGGTAAATATTTAAGATTATGTGGGTCTCAGGAACGTGAACTCTAATTTTGTTTCGACAAACGTGACTTTGTTTAAACCTTTGGCACTTGAATAGTCTTGAGTTAAATAATTTTAAATAATATATATCTTCTGTGGATATAGTGGATACTACTCTCAATACTCTTATATTCATTCCGTAGGGTAACCAGATCTTGTTAATGGAAATCCTAGATTTCTGTGTTTTGTTCTCTTTTGTGTATCTTAGCGGTTGGAGGGGCTTTCGCTATTTAAGTCTCCCTTCAGCTTGTTTGCATTTCTGATTTTCCTTGAAACAGGCGTTTAACTGTATAAAAAGTGGTGAAAACGACAATCAGAACAAACGTTTGGTACATCGTTTGGAAATATTTAATCTGACCTTATCTTACGATCGCTACTTCATGGTAAACATTATTTGTGTCCACATGCCGTCATAAAATGCTGTATTATTTCGGTTATTGTGGATTTTCTTTAATGTTACTGTTTCTGTGAATATTATTTTTAACTTGCCATTTACTGTATTACGTCAACCGACAGATCTTAACTGAATTTTTACTGGAGAACTCCTTGTAGAGCACTTGTGCTTACAGAGAACTTCTCTCGTAAAATGTTTCTTGTCTAACTTCCTGTTTTAGCTTAGTTTATAAGCTACCTCCCGCTATTCATGGCAGACTATGGATACCTACCTCCCAAAAGCCTAAGAGACTTCAGAGTGCTACCCGTAGGGGTGCTCTAATATGCGGAGTTATTCTGTATCTATGGTGGCTATAGCGGCTACTGACTCTAGAAGACCCTTAGAAATAGTAGTTTTTGTGTGGGTCTGGTGAGTATTGCGAAAACGTTCGTACCAATGAGATTAGGGTAGGGTTTACATTCGATAGATGCTGAACGCAGGTAGAATCATATACATTTGACATTCTATTACAGCTTTAGGAAAATAAAGAATTAATTTAAGCAAAATAGGCTGATGAAAGCATAATATTATTTATCTAAAATAGGATGATAAAAGCATCGTCACAGAGTCTAAATAAATGTTATAATTGGGATAGTAAAATATATCATAATAGAATGCTTGCAAATTTGTATTTCTTTATTAAAGATACGCATCATTGACACTGGGAGACATAATTTGCATATTATGTACATCACAGATTTGGCTTACCGTATAATGTGTTGAGATAATTTAGAAATTCAATTTGATGGTGACGAAGAAAAATTACGCCTACCTTAGTTGAGTGGCTCTCTTGTATCTTTCAATGTTACAAAACCATTTTCTCTTAATTTCCTTTCTCTTGAGGGTCTCGAAATGATCTTGCTCAAATTCTAGAAAATTTCCTGAAACATATATCAAGTCCAGCGTCCAATACGGTTCATCTAAAGTTAGTGATGCTGTTTTCTTAGGAGCGGTCAGTTTCTTAATGGAATGACGCCTGGAATAGCATGGCCTTTTTTTACGAATTGTGAACGTGTATATGGTTTTGACGTTCCAATAAACTTTAAATTATCATTTTACTGAGGCACGTGTTCTACAAAGTTGAGTCTTAGATGAAATAATAGGTTCCCTAACTTTTGATAAATTTGGTGAATGTCTCGACATTTTACAAACATGTATTTATTTCAAAGTCATCTCAGAGGACCTTTCCTTTAAATTTAAAATAATTGAAAGGCCTTACAAAACGGCAACCCATTTATTTATGATTCAAATAATTGATGCAGTGAAATCCGATATATCGATGATTGCCTCTCGAGCTGTTTGTAAATATTTTGAAAATACCTGTCTCCTAAAAGATTTAAGTAGCCTTTCTCCTTCAGTTTTTGAACACAGTGCCATTCATCTGCTGTTAATGGCCAAGTATTTCCAATCTAAAAGTATGTCAAAAGAAAATATATTGTAGTTATTTTTTGAAGTTTTTTAAAGAAAATTTTACTTTTTAAAATCCAGGATCAAACTCCAAAACAAAAGTAAACCGCAGTTGTTGTACTGAAATGTTACACATGTTAGTAAATGCGACTCATAAATAACAAGGTAAAATTTTATATCTTCTGGCCCTAGATTATAGACAATATTGTCAAATGTAATCCTAATATCTTTACCACTTTAGCTTCCAACACGTATTCAGTTTGAGTGCATTCCATAACTTTACTCAAACTATTTGTCAGTGTTCCACGGCTCGAACTTTTACTTTTGGCAGCTAGGGAGGATCTAAAAAGTATCTTGTATTGAAGTGATTGAAATAAGGATTCATAACTAAGCAAGAACACTTGAAAAGTTTAACACATCACAAGGCAGGATCATATTTTTTATGAAATATGATCCTGGATTGAGGTTTAAACTTGTGGCTTTCCGGTTTTACAATTTCTATATTCCAACCCACCCTCGACAATTAAAACAGGTTATGCCCATGACGAAAGCTTTGATAGAGGCTTTCAAGGAAGAAATGCTCAGAATGTCATATTGAATTCGGGCAAGTTCTAGTTAAACACTAAAAATTGCCGCAGGAAAATTACGTAATAGAAAGGAGTTATTTAACCAATTCAATGTAATTTCTTCAAACGGTATTTCAAGTAGTTTCAATTGTAGGTAAATATATCTGGATCAAAGACGGTTCAAGAATCGTATACTTAAGTGCAAAAACATATCACTTAACCCCAAACTTTGGATATTATTAAGTCAATTTGCTGGTAATGTAAATTGTACTGCCGATACTTATACCTATACACCTTCTGATAACGTATGTTTATTGATGTAAGTAAAGCAAGACTATATACGTAATAGTATTCAGGGTTGCCTTACTTAAAGTCATTTCTTGATCCTGTTTTACTTTGACTCTTCCTGCCGTGAGGTTTGCCCTCCATCTCTAAAATGAAATGTTCTTCTTAAATTCTAACATGTTTATAAACATGTTAGAATTTATCCAGCATACACTTAATTTCGTGTAATCACTACTTACCATAATCACTACGTTGGGAAGTAAAACTCATCTCATCATCCGCATCCATACCTTCAATGGAACTTCTTCTCTTATGACGTTTATAGCTCGTGTCTATTTCACCACCAACAGAAGAAGGTTTTTTATTAACACTGTTACTACGAGCACTTCCAGTGTCTGGAGACAGATCTTTCTTACTAAGTTTGCTGTAAGTTATATCGCTTAAAATAGTTTCAGTTGTCGCTCTCTTCTTCTCACCTTCAAGATAGGAAACAGTACCAAGATAAAATTTAAGAAATAGATTACGTATTATAATGGGTACACAAAGTGACAGCATTTAAACAACTATTTACCACGAACGAAATATAACAGACATAACTATTCTGACCTAAAACATTCAGAAGTTTTGCCTGTAAATTTCCTGATTTCCATGATCTTGGAGTTCCCTCATGTTCCATGATTGCCAGGCTTTTCGAGAAAAGTGGAAAACTTGTATCAATATTATTATTTTATTTGTTATTACATACTGTCACGACCTGTGGTTTGTGAAGCTACGCCTTAGATGGAGTGCAGGTTATGTAGCTCAGATTAAGATTGATCTAAAGAAGACACTGAAAATAATAACAATGTCTATTGGTCAAATACATAATAAAGTTACACTGTACCCGATTGCTAATGTGCGCATGTCTTTTCGGTTGAGGTGTACTTTGAACTGTTTATAGGTCCTGCTCACTTTTTCATAATAAAGTTTTTTAAGAGTTGTATTGTTTTATTTATGGTTAGTTTTGGCTGAACTGAGTGTGTTATCGGCCGATTCGTTTGGCTTAATTTTACTCATAGTTTACACTGCACTTGAGCTCTTTGACAGATTCAACTCTGAAATTACTTTTCCTAGACACACATGTTTACTACTTTAGGTGGGTAACTCCAAGCTCACGTACATGTGCACTGTAGAACTCAGTTTTAACTAAGTAATTAGATTGCAGGTTAGAACCCCCCGATTATCACATACATGTGCACTGTGGTGGAAACAGGTGGAGCGGGAAGGTGAGAGACAAAGTCTCTCAAGCTGACGGTTCGCTTGATTGTTTATATAATAAAATCGGATGACCATTGCTACTTTATGGTTCATAATCGCTTGTGTTCGCTACTCACATTGCTTGCAATCTGTCTTAAATGTTTACATAATATTTTCCAAGTTGAATTTCAAACTTAGGACAGAGTGAGTATTAATTCACAGTTGAAATATCTTAGTAGTTTACAATAGTAGTATAATATTGGTTATCTTGTAAAGAACAGTCCATTACCGACTAGTACTTGTACAAGATATGTTTATAGTTTGAAATTAACGGCTCCCCTAACTATCAGTGAAGAAATAAGGCTGTGTAATGTTTTGGCGATTTATAAGAGCAAATACCAATGGAATCGTTTGTGGTCAATTTCACTCGTCAAGTCCCAGCTTTATTTTTTCCTAAAAAACGATTTGGAACTGCGTCAGCTTAACAACAACAAAAGCAGTTGCTAATTTACATGTAAAGATATTTTAAAAGATCTCAAGTAATTAACTTCGAAATCTTACATTTTCTATCGGCCTAATTATTATATGCAGTCATATACGCTTATACATAATTGTTAATGTACCCACCTTGAAATGCCCCAGTAAGCACTGAAGTATCCTCAGAGGGTTCATTGCATCGTAATCCTATTAATGGAAAGAGTGCGTTCTTTACTCCATAAGTTTCTCGGATAATTTTTCCATTCTTGTCCAACAGTCTCAAACAGAGCCGTACTTTATCGTGTGATGTGGTCACGTTAGCGGTTAAAAATGAATCCGAACCGACCTTGATGATATATCGACATATCGTATTGTCAAAGTTGGGCATATACTGATCTTTTAAGGATAGTGTTGTCAGCGAGATATTAGGAATTATAACCAAGTCCCCTCTAGACATTTTCTTATTCGCCAGAACTAATTTCCAGTTTACCTTCGCTAGATCATGCGACCACCATCCATAACAGAGGACCGTATAGCCGTTTGTATTCTTGTAATATTTTTGGACGAATACATTATGATTCACTTGCCTAATTTCTCCCAGAGTATCGTTATTAAATACTTTGACGGAATAGGTTTTTAAATTAGAAAATAAGTCGACTTTAACAAAAATAGGTTCTTTTGAATCAATGTGGAATTCGTAGCGGCAGATGGGGATCCAAGTCGATTCAGTAGCTGTTACGGTACCCACAAAAACATGTAGGTCCAAAACTGATTCTAAATCACTGAATAGCTCAAATTTGTTTTTGAGAGCTTCCATTTCTTCCCGTTCGAAAAGTCTTCTAATAAGGGTGGGGCAATAATGTAAGCGTTTATCTGATGAAAAAATCTCACCGTAGACTCTCTTGAGCGTATCAAATATACCTGAAACAGTTGCATCAAGAAACTGATCACAGGGCACTGAAATCTACATTACTCTCATTCAAACAAACTTACCGTAATATTGCTTATGATCTTCGTGCATTTTCTTTAGTAGCGACTGGATATAAATCCGTTTAAAGAAAGCTTGAATTTTAACGGCAGCTCTTTGCATTATTTTAGCATACTCAACCTGTTCCTCAAGTTGAAACTTGTCTGCATACAAGTGCGGTTCTTCCGAATAAGGATTAATATAGTCAAATGTTTTTAGTTGCAAAAATAGTAGTTTTACCGAATTAACAGCAGTCAGTATGGTACTATTATGGGAAATAATTTGACACAATTCCTCAAAGAATGTTGTATGTAGTATAGCAGCCTCCTTTTTAGATAAACTTTGGTACGGTTTATAACAGTGGTAATAATTCCTCAAACTTATTGCATGTTCTGGCATTCCGAAAGATTGAACTAGTTTGCCTGAAAATTATGAAGGTCTAAAATATTGTAATTTAAAATAATAGTCATTAGCGAGCAAATTGCCTAATTCCTTATGTTATGAAAAATATTTAATTTTAATTGGAGTAGCTGAAACAGTTTACCTAAAATTTAGGAAGGTTTTATTGAATTAGTGTTCATAATCTACGGAGCATATTGAATATAAACTTCGGTGAAAAATAATCTTTGATCTTAATTAAAAACTTAACATTTATTTACGGTGCGGGCGTTCTATAGGACTCAATTAGTTTGCCTAAAAATAATAATTTTATTTTAAAATTCGTGCCCATAATCTATCAATAAATTCTAACGCCTCCATTTGAATCTACTGTAATGTTAAATTTTGGCACCGAATAATCTTTCATGTGAATTAAGCAATTTGCTTAAAGCTTCTTTTTTGACCGCACTTAGCTGATTAAACGGCTAGATACGCTTAACTTATACTAAGTATGCTCTATATTTTAATTATAGGTAACTATATCAAATAATGTAAAATAAATAATCAAGGTCAATATAAAACATCACAGCAACTCGATCCCTTCAAAATTGCCATTACCCAAACCCAACAACATGAGGTTCTCCCTCTCCCTAACGAACCTCCTCAAGCAGGCCTAGAGTTTATAATCTGCTGAGCACATTTAATATAAACTTCGGTGTGAAATAACATTAGATCTTAATTAAAAACAGCATTTATTTACGATACGGGCGATATGATTTTATTTTAAAATTCGTGCCCATAATCTATCAAAAAAATCAAACGTATCCTTTTGAATCTATTGTAATTTAAATTTTGGCACCGAATAATCTTAGAATATAAAAATAAAAAATCTCCTATTCGTTGTTAAAATGTTTAGAATTTTTATTTCTTTTAAATTAGTAGGCAAAATGTTATAAAGCCTAATGCCAAACTAGGTCAAAAACCTCTGATTTGCACGATGGTAATTTATAGGAATTTGAACATTTCTCTGAGCTTCAGTCCTAGTGTCATGTCCATGATTTACATAATTCTTAACATGTGATTCTTTATGAACATGTAAACAACACAACAGAAAATACAGATACCAAACATTAAATATATCTTTGTTGTACAAGCGTTGTTTTTCACAACGTTTACTTTACAACAAATCACTTTTATGTCATATTTAACTGTTCTATTGCATTGTTCTATAGACCATCCCATAACACAATGCTATATCGCAATTGAAGACTCCACCAATGTCCTGTATACCTTGATAAGCAACTTTTCAGATAACACTTCACGTAAAAGATATAATATACACGGTGTCCCATATAAGAATGCACACTACAGGGATCTCGCAAATTAGAAGAGATACAAAGATGATTAAATTAGAGAAAAGTTGCGCCTTGCTAAATCCTTCAACGTCATGTTTCCAAATCTATATAAATTTTATTATTTCCGAAGATATTTGGGAAAAAACAAATTTTCCCGATTTCGTTTTTCTTATTTTCTGACTTTATTTGAAAAGATATGACAATCCAAATTTCACATTCCCATTGCTACTTTTCCTGCTCTTCAACTTGATGTTATTAGATTTTCAATCTGACGTTTCCTAGCAACCATCATCAACTTTGTTTTTCAAATAGTCGAAAAAAATTGTTTTGTTCCTAAAAACCTCTAATTTCAATCCTAAATTCAACGACATATCGCTTCTTACATTTATCCGACGTTTCGGATGAAAAAAAACATAATCAATGTTATTTGATGATGATTACGAAGGAACGAAACGTGGGATAAAAAATCTAATTACGTCATTAGGTAGAAGACAAAAATTGGCATAGGAACGTGAATTTTATTGTGATCTATCCTCCTTATTAAAATCTGAAAAAAATTAATTATGTTTTAAATTTCAAGAATTCGTAGATTGCAATTAATTTTTTTTTCAGGCTTTAATAATGAAAATTGATCAAAATAAAATTCACATTCCTATGCCATTTTGCCTCCTCTACATGATGACGTAATTAGATTTTTGATCCGACGTTTCGTTCCTTCGTAATCATCATCAAATAGAATTGATGATGGTTTTTGTAAAGAGCGATATGTTGTTGGATTTAGGATTAAAATTAGTTATTTAGGAATAAAATAAATTTTTTCGACTATTTAAAAAAACAAAGTTGATGATGGTTGCTATTAAACGAAACGTCAGATTGAAAATGTAATAACATCAACTTGAAGAGCAGGAAAAGTGGCAATGGCAATGTGAAATTTGCATTGTCATATCTTTTCAAATAAAGTCAGAAAAAAATAAAAACGAAATCGAGAAAATTCGGGTTTTCCCAATTATCTTCGGAAGTAATCGGATTTTTTTAGATTTCGAAGCAAGACGTTGTAGGGTTCAGCAAGGCACACGTTTTCTCTAATTTAATCATCTTTGTAGCTCTTCTGGTTTGCGAGATCCCTGTACTGTGCATTCTTATATGGGACACCGTGTATAAATTAATCCTCTAATGTTATTTTTTAATTTGTAGGCATGATCTCGTATAAAACGTTTATCGATTAATATTCGCAGATATTTTGTCTATGCAACCTCTGCAATATCATTATCCAAATTTTCAAAAGATATGCTGACAGAATTTACAGAAAATGCTATATAGTTAGTTTTATTCAAATTAAGCGTTAATTTGCGATAGTCCAGCTAATTCCTTACTTTGATTAAACCAACATTCTCACGATCTCTGAACTCTCTCCAATTTTCTCCAGCAAAAGCAAGACTGTATCGTCGGCATAGGAAGTATTTTTACCATTTATGTTAAGATTTGTTGAAAAATTAATGCAGGTGATGAACAAAAAAAGACCGAGGACAGTCTCATGCGGAACACCTATTTCAATGGTTCCAAACTGAAATATATTGTATTGTGTTTCAAATTTAGAGTTCATGTAAATTTTAGATTAGAGAACAAACAAGCAATACTGAAAAAAAAATAAAAACTTCCGAATGATAAATCCAGTTTTCCGAATAATATGACATTATTTTAAAATTCATGTCCTTGATCTGCTTAAAAGATTTAACTACTTTAAACTGAAAGGTCATGCTTACTGAGAAGCAAACAAATTGTTAAACTGTCATTTTGAGTGGCTGCTCATAAATTTCTGAGAAATTTTCGATATTATTTATTAGTTGACGTTCATAAGCAACAGAAAAATCATATTAAATATGAATGTAACCTATTTCAAATATTAAATTTGTTATTCCGAGTTACTTTAACAACAGATTATCTAAACATTTTCAATAGTATTTTAAAATTCGTGTTCATAATCCACCTAGAAAATATAGCTGGGAGTCAATTTATATCAATTTCAAACAGTTCAAGTACTTGATGAAAAATACAACATAAAATTTTAATTCAGTTATTCCGACTTACTTAATTAATTCCTCCGACATTTTCAATGTTATATTTAAATTTGTGTCTAAAGTATACTGAGAAGTTTGACCTTCATAAGTCGTAGGCACTGTACTCGAAATTTGAACTCCAGCGAGGAACAATCGTAGATCTCAATGGAGACGAAATCTTTCATTTGCGGTATTGTATAGCGATGAACTGAATCCGTCTGCTTAACGATTATGATATTATTTTTAAATGTATAACCGTCATCTACATACTGTCTAAGCTTAAATGCACTGCATCGTATTTTAAAAGTCAGGTTCATATTGGAAGATTAAATTCTTCTGATTGATTGACACAGTTTGCGAAAATATTATGATATTGTTTTAGAATTCTTCGATCTGCCTAGAAAATTTATATGACATTTAAGATTCAAGTAGTTACTTGAATCTTAAATGTCATATAAATTTCAAGCTCCAGACAAAAATAGTCGCAACGCTGAACTAACAAGCAAACATTAAATTTCCAAGCCATCATTACGAGTGGCTGACCTAGTTTTTCTAAAAATTATATGTTCTTTCAATATTCATGGCTATAGACTTCTGAAAATATTTATTATTCAAATTCGTATATAGCGTATTTCAGTAATGCAAACAAGTAAGTTTTTTGCAAAATATTTCACGGTTTTGAGAGGAAAGAGATATTTAGTAACGATATTAGCATTTCAAAGGGCCAATTTGCGTATCAAATAATATTCCCAGATATTTTATTTATGCGACCTCTGCAATATCATTATCAAAATTCTCAATAGGCTAGCAATTGATTGGTAGAATTTACAAAAAATGTTACAGTTTTATTGAAATTAAACGTTAATTTATTACAATCCAGCCAATCGTTTACTTTCACTAAACCAAAACTCGCATTTACTAGGTATGCTCTATATTTTAATCATAGATAAGTATATAAAATAATAAAAAATAAATAATCAAGGCTTGTATAAAACATTAACTGTACAATTTGGACAATCTGCAACACTGGACAAGTTAAAACCATTAAGAACGCAACATCAGAACAATTATTCGATTCCCTCATTATTTTCCATTACCCAAATCCAACAACATAAGGTTCTCACTCTTCCTAAAGAACCTCCTCAAAATCAGCAGGACCAGTAAAAAAGTATATATTAACGTTTTAATACGTTTTAGAATTTTTATTTCTATTATATTAATAGGCAAAATGCTATACAATTGAATGTCAAGATAGATAAAAAAAATCTCTGCTTACACTGGTGTAGTTTATAGAAAATTTGCTTATTTCATTGAACGTTAGTTCCAATATCATGTCCTTGATTTACATAATTCCTAACCATTGACTCTTTATAAACATATAATCAAAACTACACAAAATACAGAGACCTAAGGTTAAATATATCTTTATTGTACACGCGTTGACTTGCACAACGTTTACTTTTATTACAAATTATTTTTAATATATAAATTTGTTCCACATTTAGCTGCTTTAGTGCATTGTTGTGCAGAACATAATCTAGGTCAACGCCATATCGCAATAAAGACTCCTCCAGTGCTCTATATACCATGATAAGCAACTTTCAGATAAAACACGTCACGTAAAAGATACAATTTATAAAATAATCCTCTAATGTTATTTTTTAATTTATAGGCATGATCTTCCCGTATAAAATGCTTATCATATAATATTCCCAGATATTTTATTTATGCAACCTCTGCAATAGTCAGTTTAAGTCAAATTAGGCGTTTAGCTAATTTTTTACTTTCGTAAAACCAACACTTGCACGATCTCTGAGCTTTCTCCAATTTTCTCCAGAAAAGCATGACTGTGTCGTCAGCATAGAAAGTATTTGCACCATTTATGTTAAGATTTGGTAGAGAATTAATGTAGGTGACGAATAAATAGGACGGAGTACAGTCACCTGTGGAACAACTAAACTGAGATGTACTGTATTGTATTTCAAATTTAAAGTTCATGTGAATGAATGATCAATATTGGGAAAAATGATTAATTGCTTCCGAGTGATAAATTCAGTATTAAAAAATATTATGATATTATTTTAAAATTCATGTCCTTGATCTGCCTAAAAAAATTAACTACTTCAAACTGAAAGATCACGCTTACTGAGCAGCAAACATTTAATTTTTAAACCGTCATTTTGGTTTAGTGGCTGCTCATAAATTTCTGAGCAAAATTTCGGTATTATTTATTAAAGTTGACATTCATAATCATGAATTTAACGTATTTCAAATGTCACTTTTTTTCTGAGTTACAACTTGTCTAAAAATTTCCATAATTCGCCTAAAAAAATTTAGCTGAGCATCAATTTATATCAATTTCAAATTCTTGCGAGTAGTTCATATTTTAGATGAAAAATTCAGCAATTTTCTGTTACCAAATCAGTTCCTCTGAAATTAAAATTATCATATTAAAATTCGTGTATAAAAAATACTGAGAAGTTTGACCTTCTTAAATCCTAGGTAGCGTACTTAAAACTTGAACTTGGCGAGGAACAATCGTAGAATTCAATGAAGATGAAATTGTTTATTTACGGTAATATATTGTGATAAACTGCATCAGTTTGCAACCCTAATATTTTAAAACCATATTGTCTAAACGTATCATATTTAAAACTTAATACTGAAAAAAAGATTAGGAATGATTGACACAGTTTGCCAAAATATTATCATTTTATTTTGAAATTCATGTCCTCGATCTGTCTAGAAAATTTAACTACTTAAATCTTAAATATCATATAAATTTCAAACTCCAGACAATAGTCGCAACGCTGAACTAAGAAGCAAACATTAAATTTTCAAGCCATCATCTCGAATGGTTGACCTAGTTTTTCTAAAAATTATATGTTTCAATATTCATGGCTATAGACTTCTCAAAATATTTATTATCAAATTTGTATGTAGCGTATTTCAGTAACGCAAAGAAGTAAGCTTTTGAAAAATATTTCACAGTTTTGAGGGGAAAGATATATTTATTAACGATATTAGCATTTCACAGAGCTAATTTGCGTATCAAATAATATTTCCAGATATTTTATTTATGCGACCTCTGCAATATCATTATCAAAACTCTCAATAGATATGATAGCAATTAATTGGTAGAATTTATAGAAAATGTTATAGTTTTATTCAAATTAAACGTTAATTTATTACAATCCAGCCAATCCTTTACTTTCATTAAACCAATACTCGCATATCCTATGAACTCCTTCCAATTTTGTTCCAAAAAAGCCAGACTGTATCATCATGTGCCATGTATGTGAATATTTGTTAAGGAATTAATATAGATGATTAACAAAGTAATACCTGTGGAACATCTAAACTGAAATGTACTGTATTGTATCTTAAATTTAAATTTTATATGAAAAATTAATTATTTATTAGAAAACGAGCAATAATGGAAAAAAGATGAAGTACTTCCAGTTTTCCTTTCCAATATTATTTTAAAATTCATGTCATTGATTTACCTAGAAAATTTAACTACATTAAACTGAAAGATCATGCTTACCGAGAAGCAAGCGTTTAATTTTTAAACTTCACGTCCTCGATCTGCCTAGACAATTTAACTACTTCGAACTGCTTACTGAAACGCAAATATTTAATTTTTGAACTGTCATTTTGAGTGGCTGCCCACACATTTCTGAGA
Source organism: Pissodes strobi (assembly GCA_016904865.1). Lineage (NCBI taxonomy): Eukaryota > Metazoa > Arthropoda > Insecta > Coleoptera > Curculionidae > Pissodes > Pissodes strobi. The sequence continues at coordinate 65,620 of MU186995.1, forward strand.
AAATATCGTAATTATTTATTAAAGTTGACGTGCATATTCAACAGAAAAATCATATATTAATTTTTTATTACGCATGGATCATAATCAACGATTATCGCACGCTGCAGCGTGCTTAAAATGATGTTTATGATGCGCGTACTTTTTTAAAGGTTGCTATAGAAAAATTTAATCATGTCAAATGTGACAGATTAAAATATCCGTCAATATATCCCTTAAGTTTAATATTTAAAATATTTTTGAGATTATGATGCATTCGTAATAAAAAATAGCGTATGATATACGTGCATAAGAGGCCTTTAAAGCCCTTGCGACTTATATGTCGCGCGTGCTTTAAAGGCCCTCTTATACACTTATATCATAATATACTATTAATTTATCGTACTGTAAACGTTAAATTGTTATTGATTGTCGAAAAGTGTTTAATAATATTTTAAAATTCGTGTCCATAATCCACCTAGAAAATTTACCTGAGCGTCAATTTCTATTAACTCTTGCGAGAAATAGTTCAAATTCTTGATGAAAAGTCAAATATCAACTCTTAATTCAGTCAGTCTGAGTTACTGAATCAGTTCCTCTGAGACATTGTGCCAAAATAATATAAAATTATTTTTAATTTCCTATCCTCGATCTGTCTATGATTTTTTTTTATTTACTTATTTATAAATTACCCAAAAACAGTGAATATGACTTCACTGGTATCAGAGCCTACAAACTAACCCTACTATATATGTATTAACAAAACACAAACATTTTTCTTATAGAAACATATGCTAAAGAAGGTTTTTTATAATTATAATCATATTATAATCATAACATTATTAATATATACATACATCAATTCAAATATAACTTAAGGTTATGACACAGTTTTTGTATAGTTTTAACTTTAACAACGTTGTCTGGAATTCCATTATAGAACTGTATAATTCTATATAGTGGCGAGTTTTAAGCCTTTAGAGTCCTGGATTTCATATCTAAGATTTAATGTATTCCTCACATTATAGTTATGACGCTGGTTAACTTGTTTCGTGATTAAATTTGATTTTAATAAATGGTTGTTTATGGAGTATAAAAACTTGACTTGTTCATATATCCTTAATTTGTGTATGAAAATAATTTTTATTGCTTTATTCTGTATTCTTTGAGTTTATTCGAAACATTTTTTGATAAGTTTCCCGAACAAGGGATAAGATACCTCAAAGCTGGGACAACAAAGGAGTTATATAACATATCCCTTGGATTTTTATGTTCTGCACTATTCAGTTAGAGACTGAGATCACAATTGGGTTTATTTTTTGTTTTATTACCATATAAACGGTTTTTCTAACATTTATAGATAGTTTATTTTTGCACAGCCAATTATAGTATAGGTTTAAGTCTAAATTAACACAACGTTCAAGTTCTTTGGGATCACTAGCAATCAAAACTAACACGGTATCGTGTGCAAACTTAAAGTATCTTGCTTTAAGACCGACATATTTTAGGCTCATCACATATAATAAATACTGTATAGGTACAAGGACCGATCCTTGGGTAACACTTACACTTAGTTTAGTTTGCTTACTTTTGTCTCTGTTTATTACTGTAAATTGTGTCCTATGCCTTGAGTATGTTTCCATTAATTTGTACCCAATGCCTCTAAACCCCATCTTTTTAATCTCATGAACATCAACCGTGTCGAAGGCTTCTTGTAGATCAATGAATATTGTAAGGACATATTTATTCTGATTTATTTGTGATGAGATGTATTCCAATAAGTCCGTTGTGGCACCCAATGTGCTACTATGTTCTTGGAAGCCATACTGATATTTGTAAAATCCATATGTTTTGTTTATAAAGCTGGTCATTCTTTTTTTTTATTTTCTTCTCCACAATTTTTGAGAACAAACACAGAACAGAGATAAGTCTGTAATTAGAAGCTTCTTTTGGTGATGCTTTTTTAAAAATGGGTGTTATTTTGGCATTTCTTAATTCTTCTGGGAAGTTGCCACTTTCCAACACATCGTTCACCAGTTCAACCATCTTTTCCACCACAGTATCCCACATTTGTATTGTATCTTGCTTTATGATTTGATCTTCGCCTGGAGAGCATTTATCCTTAAGTTCATTTAATATATCATTCTCGCTGATCAGTTGGGGCACAAAAGATTGTTTCCTGTTGTTTCCTCTTCCTTAAATTTTTGTATTGGCACAGTAGGTATGTTCTTTGCCAGCTTTTCTCCTACATGTGAGAAGTACTCGTTAAATGCCTCTGCGATATCTTGGTCATTTTGTAGTTCTTCACCGTTTTTGCTTATTATATTTTTGATGTTGTTATATGGTTTTTGTTTCCTAGAACATAGTTCATTTAATGCTTTCCACACTTTTTTGAATTTTTACCTGCATCAGATATTTTCCTTGCTGCGTTTTGTTTTTTTAGAACTTTTTCTCAAATTATTTAACTCATATTTTAATTTCGTGAACACCCTTTTCAGTTTCACGATTCTGCAGTTTTTTCCATCTAACATAAAATTTATCTCTTTCTTTAACTTTTAAGGTATTATGATGTAACCCAGTAATTATTGTTGTTTATTTTAATGTTTTACCTTTTATCGATTGGAATTTAGATTCCGATATGAGGGTTGCTAAATCTCGACATGTTGTTACGTGTTGTAATTTTGAGCTCCATTTTTCTTTGAATTTGTCTGCATTTACTTTTTTCCTTCTAATAATTTGATTTTTGTTCTGTCATTGTTTCTTTATCTGCTTTTATGTACATTATCTTATAATCTGTAATACAGGAGTCACGTAGCATTATGTCACAGATTAAGTTTTTGTTGCTAATTATATGATCAATTATACTTGAGGAGCTTGGTGTTTCTCTGGTGGCGCTATGCAGGTCATCTTTATTTTGTATTGAGAACCCTGTCATTTATATGTTATATTTATATTCCTTTGCTTTATCATTTTCACTTAACAGATTTATGCCCATATCTTCTATAATTATGCACTGATTCGTTTGTTTATTTAGGATTTGGTTTAAACCGTCCAAAAAGAAATCCATGTCCCCTGTGGGTGGTCTATACAAACATATCACTGCAGTTAAGCTTTGTAAGCAGCATGCTTACAATGCTACAGTCTGTTATACAGGATATCTACATTATGATATTCAATACCTTTTTTATAAATATACATGTACCCCCACCACGGCACATTAACAACCAGCAATATCGCATCTTCTTTTTTCGCATCTGCGCAAGTCCGCGCGCAAGATATTCCTTGGCAGGAAATCTGTCAAACTGCCGCCAGCGGCGTCGGCTTTTTATGGCTGGTTTATTGCTATTGGAGTTACATCGAAACCATAGGCGTGTATTTGTCAAATAATTGACATTGTGAGAGACGAACGTTGTTTATGACATTGTGTAATGCAAAAAGCCATGGTATTTAAGCAATAAGAACTTGTACAAACTAGAGATATTCTTCCAAGAAGAATTTCTTTAGATTTCCTGCTCAACAAGGTATACATATATTTCATAACCCATTGATATTTGAAATTTTATATTACGGCTCTGTTAAAGGAAAATCATACGTATATATATTTCAAATCCAGCCCTGACTTTTCCTACCCAACTGACATTAGCAAGGTCAAATTTAATTTTTCGCCTGACAGGTCGAGTATTGCTGGTTCTTATATGTGCCGTGCCCCCACCTCGAGTTGTTCTGCAATTATGTAAGACACTATAGATTGGTATACTTATAAATTCAGCATACAGCCATGTTTCTGTAAGTGTAATAAGGTGTAGTTCATAGTCACTTATATGAATTAAGTCACTAACATCATCGATCATATTTCGGAAGCCTCCTATGTTTATATATTTTATGTTAAGTTTAACGTTTGAATCCATTTTAGTAACTTTTGGTTTTATGGATTCGTATTTGCCTATTTTCCAACGATTATTGGCTTAGGTCCATCTCTAAATAAATTCCGATTTGGAAGTCCTCAGACGGTTTCCTAAGAAATATGGATCCATTTTTACAAAACGCAGCGGAAAAATTGTGGTTTTTCTTATATTCTCTCGCTTTTTTAAAAAGTATTTGGTTGTTATGGGCTAAATCAAATCTTAAATGTTTAAATGAAGAGCAAGCATTAAATTTTCAAGACATCCATCATTTTGAATGGCTGACCTAGTTTTCTCAAAATTAGATGTTATTTCAATATTCATGTCCATAGACTTCTGAGAATTTTTAAGAATATTTAATATTAAAATTTGCATATAACGTATTTGAAATTTAAAGGAGAAGTAGAATTTAACACGTCACAATAAACAATCATAAATTTTGTTGCTTTAACAGTTTGCCTAAAATTATTGAATATTACTTTAAAATTCGTGTTCTTAATCTACCTAAATAATTTAATATAAGTTTCAAACTCTTTTCGAGGAACAATCCTAACTCTTCTTTAAAGAGCTAAACTTTAATTTAAATGGAGTCATTCCGAGTGACAACCTAAAAATTTAGATTATTACTTTAAGAACCGCATACATAATTTTCTGAGAAGGTTTAACGCATTTAATTTTATATTGGTATCATCTTTAAATTTAAAACTTAGTGTACGATACATTCTTGTAAAAAAAGGTGTTGATAAAAATATATTATTGTGAATATATTTTATGTCAATAATCTGCATAAAATTTTAATTCCACGTTCAAATTTTAGAACAAAAGCAATTTCATTTAAATCGCGACATTCATTTCGAGTGATTGAACCAATTCGCTTAAAAACAGGAAATTTTATTTTTAAATTCGTGCCTGTAATCTAGCCGATTTAGTACTTCAATTCGTATTTATGCGCTATATAAAATTTAAAGGTGATAAATTTTAGATGTGGCAACGAACGAACCAAGAACTACGGTGCACCTAAAACATATATTATATATATTATTTTAAGACTCATGTTTATGATCTATCCACAGGATGTGTGAATTCGAATGTTCTGTCTCAAATTTAAGGCTAAAGTAAGAATTAACTTTGGCTATGTAAATTGTGCATAATTGATAAAGCTTGAGATTTTATAAGGGATTAAAGGAGTCTAGGCAGATTTGCCTACATTTGATTTGTAGAACTAAATAGCGGCCCAAAATAAAACAAACAATAACGTATACCCAAAAATACTGAAAAGCACGCCAACCGCTAAACTGATCATGTTACTTGTACAAAATGTTCACTTTGTTGCATCAAAAACTAGGTATGCAAGTCTTGTCGATATCAACTGAAATCATTAGAAAATAACGGACTACGCACGTTTTTTTGAGACCAGCCTAGACGTAATTAAAACTGAATTATTCTTGTTGCTATCCTTTTATTGGCGATACTCAAGATGATTAAGCGTAATACAATCTTCCATTTGATTTCGGTACTATATTTTTTATCTTTCTGAAAAATACCCTATTTTTATTCAGGTTTGCAATAAAATAAGGCTTTTTCGAGTCAGCCCACGGAAACAGCGCACGGAAAAACTTTCCGTTGGCTGAATAAAAATACCAAATATGTCGCTTTAAAATAGGAATATTAAGCAAACTGAATTGAGTTTAAGAAAGTATATACCTCCATATTTTTACTTAAAAATGTTTGAATATTTAGATATATGTTTTTTTTACTTTCTTGACATTTTGACAACTTTGCCTGTCTATGACTAATTTGAAATGATTTGAAACTCATCATGAAATCAAGTCATACATAACAAACACTACAGAACCAACTGTCTTAAACATTCTCATAGTGTTTTTAGATTTAATTATTTTCTGTCAGTCAAAATATATGTCCAAATATAAAAATGGAATCAGAAGAAAATCCCTAAATTCCCGATAACATATTAGACCAGGCGGCATAATCGAGCGCAAACCTATAGCCATTTACGAACAGTCTGCTTCAGTAACCTCAATTCTACAAAATAAAATACCAAATGGACTAAATTGCACGTTAAACATTCGATTAATAATAAGATCACCAACTAAAAGCATTTTTAGTGAGAGATGATATTTTTAATAGTTAGTTATTTTTTCATATTCTTACTCTAGATACTTTTTTTTATAAAAATAAAGATATTTCACATTTATTTCTTATCCTTTGTTTTTGTGTTATTGTTTTCAGAGAAGTATAATATAAAACATCGTTTATTACATGTCCAGACATTGAATTTTTCGTGTCACGCGCACACGGAAAAATGTCTTATTTCCAGAATCGTAATTAGATGTACACATTGGCTACCCAACTTACCGTAGCAACTTGATAGTTCATAACACAAATTGGTTAATAGTTGAGATTCTATGCTACATGCTGCCAGATATTCTTCGAGATATCCTACAGTTACTGGTGTATCAGAAAATATTTGTACTACGTAAGGACAATGCGATGATATCCACAGCCTAAAAATTAGAGGGGATAATGTATATAAATTATTTTATGAACTTAGCCTCGAAATCTGTAGCAATTAAAGTATGCGGTTTAAATAATACGGTATTTACCTAAATGATAATCTGCCTGGCTTCAGATCAATAATTAGACTCTTAGTACCCAAGGTATTTATCAAACCCCTCGGCTGACCCAGCAAGTTCGATTCCCAAGAGTATTCCTCCAACACCACACTTACTGCCTGGCACTTAAAGTTTAAAATTGGACTTTTTTGATCCTGCTCCGATACAGATCTTGATAACATATCTTTATTTCTGGTTTTCCATAATACTATCTGATCACATATGTCGAGATCCTCTGACTTTTTTACTTCCTCGATTTCTTCTTCTAAAAATGGAACGTATATTCGTCAAATTAGCAGAGTGCCTAAAGTTTAAGAAGCTTAAGCAATCTTATTCTATACGTGCATTGGTCTTTCTCAATACTGATGGCTCACATAAAAACTTTATAATAGATTAATTCCTTATTTTCAGTTTGAGGGAGAGACAGCTGATGTGTTTCAAATATACGTACGTTAGCAGTACTTATTTCACTTGTAAATTATTTGTAAAAACTTTCTGATAAATGCATTTCTTATTTTCAGTTTGAGAGAGAGGCCGTTGATGCTGTGTTTTTCAATAGTACACGCGAATTCCATATAATCGTAATCAAATAGAAATAATATGAGGGAAATCTGACTTTTAAAATGTACTTGCGTTGGATGTAGATATTTAATTTGCAAATTATCTACAAAAGCTTTCCGATTCATTCCTTATTTTTAGTTTGAGGGAGGTTCGTGCTGTGTTTTTGAATAATATATGCGAATTTCATATAATCGCAATGAATAAATATATAGTTAGCAGGACCTATTTAACTTGTCAATTATCTATAAAAGCTTTCTAATAGATTCATTCCTTACTTTCAGTTTAAGGGAGAGACAGCTGATGCTGTATTTGTCAATAATACTCGTCAATTTCCTATAATCGCAATCGAATAAATATAATGGAAGAGAAATCCGCTTTTTGAGAAATATATGCGTTAGCGGTACCTATTAAACTTGCAAATTGTCTATGAAAAATGTCTAATAAATTCATTTCTTATTTTCAGTTTGAGGGAGGGACAGTTGATGCTGTGTTTATTAATAATACCCGCCAATTTCCTATAATAGCAATCGAATAAATATAATGAGAGGGAAATCCGCTTTTTGAGATATACGTGCGTTAGCAGTACCTATTGAACTTGCAAATCATCTATAAAAAATGTCTTATAGATTCATTTCTTTTTTTCATTTTGAGGGAGAGACAGCTGATGCTGTGTTTGTCAATAATGCCCACCAATTTCCTATAATAGCAATCGAATAAATATAATGGGAAGGAAATCTGCCTTTTGAGATATACGTGCGTTATCAGTACCTATTTAACTTGCTGTTATCTTTAAAAAATGTCTCAGAGATTTATTTCTTATTTTCAGTTTGAGGGAGAGACAGCTGAAGCTGTGTTTGTCAATAATACTTGCCAATTTCCTATAATCCCAATCGAATAAATATAATAAGAGGGAAATCTGCTTTTTGAGACATACGTGCATTAGCAGTACCTATTTAACTTATAAATTACCTGTAAAAACTTTCTAATAGATTTATGGGTACACGTAAATTGGTTCCCAAATTAAGAAGCGTCAAAGGAAATATGTAAATTGGTTCCCAACTTAATTAGTTTACCTGATCTTTAGCTGTAAATTGGTTCCCGCATTTTTATAAATCTGTTTATTTTACAAAGTATATTATAGTGTTTTACATTAAAAACACCAAGTGATATAATACAAAATAATAACATTTATAATTTCAATCTTTAATAGGTACCAGTACAGTTAAAAGAAACTAACCCAAACTAACCCAAACTATACATAAGTAAGTGATAGCCATAGAGCAAAAATGCAAACTAAAATTTCAATACCTTCACATCCCAATATATTTCTAGTTTATTAGATATCTGCCTCAAATTTATTTGGGGAATCAATTTACCAACGACCTTTTTAGGTTTAGGACCCGATTTACATATTATTAACAGATGTTTGAAACTACCCTTTTATTTCTTACCTACTGGGAACCAATTTACCAATACCCAGATTTATTTCTTATTTTCAGTTTGGCAGAGAGACAGCTGATGCTGTGTGTCAATATTACGCGCTAATTTCCTATAATCGCAATCGAGTAAATATAATGGGAGGGAAATCTGCTTTTTGAGACATCCGTGCATTAGCTGTACCTATATAACTTATAAATTACCTATAAAAGCTTTCTAATCGATTTATGGGTACATGTAAATTGGGTCTCAAATTAAGAAGGGTCAAAGGAAATATGTAAATTGGTTCCCAACTTTTTTAGTTTACCTGATCTTTAGCTGTAAATTGGTTCCCGCATTTTTATAAATCTGTTTATTTTACAAAGTATAATATAGTGTTTTACATTAAAAATACCAACTGATATAATACAAAATTATAACATTTATAATTTCAATCTTTAATAGGTACCAGTACAGTTAAAAGAAACTAACCTAAACTAACCCAAAGTATACATAAGTAAGTGATAGCCATAGAGCAAAAAAGCAAACTAAAATTTCAATACCTTCACGTCCCCACTATATTTTTAATTTATTAGATACTGCCCCAAATTTATTTGGGGAACCAATCTACCAACGACCTTTTTGGGTTTAGGAACCGATTTACATATTATTAGCAGATGTTTGAAACTACCCTTTTATTTCCTACCTACTGGGAACCAATTTACCAACACCAAGATTTATTTCTTATTTTCAGTTTGACAGAGAGACAGCTGATGCTGTGTGTCATTAATACGCGCTAATTTCCAATAATCGCAATCGAGTAAATATAATGGGAGGGAAATCTGCTTTTTGGGATATACGTGTGCTGGCAATACCTATTTAACTTCTAAATTATTTATAAGAACTTTCCAAAGGATTCATTATTTATTTCCAGTTTGAGGGAGAGACAGCTGATGTAATGTTTTTCAATAATATACGCGAATTTCATATAACCGCAATCGAATACATATAATGGGAAGGAAATCTGTTTTTTGAGATATACGTGCGTTAGCAGGACTTATTTAACTTGTAAATTATCTATAAAAGCTTTCTAATAGATTTATTTCTTATTTGCAGTTTGAGGGAACTCATGCTGTGCTTTTCAATAATACTCGTGAATTTCATATAATCGCAATCGAATAAATAATATAAGAGGGAAATCTGCTTTTTGGAATACACGTGCGTTAGCGGTACCTATTTAACTGCTGAAGTGATAGTTAGTTAATTCTAAACGTGCATTTGTCATTTACATTACATTAAGCAATCCTGTCGATATTAGAACCCATTAACTATTCTACATAATGAGTGTATCGAGATATTGCATTTACTATACCTGCATTGGTCTTCCTCAATATTGCTGGATTGCCTATCTGAGCTAAATTTATCACTAAAAATTTGTAGTCAATGGAATCCATAAATATGTATATCGGTTCATTTCTGGTTTCTTTGAGCACAAAGGGTGAAATCACATGATGAAATCCAGCAGTCTTGTTAGCGAAGGTTATATCGGATATTTTTGTCTTTGTCTTGAAGGATCTCGGTTGAAAGTAAATTGTAAGCTCACTTATATTTGGTCGTATATCGCTAAAGTTCACCCATGCCGAAGGATCCGGTTCGAGATGAGCTGTTTTGCCACCTTTCGATGCTTTCTTGGATGATTTGGAACTTTTTTCTGACTTTTTATCTGAAAAGTTATATGTTGCAAATATTTGATCTCTCGGGATAATTCTAAGTTTACCTGTATTGTCTACGTCCTGTCCCAACGGTGCTGCATCTTCAAGTTGATTAGTATCTTGAACGATCTTTTTTATCCTCTTGAAGGGATCAACAATTTTGAGTGATTGTATATTTAGTTTCTTTATGTCAGGAGGGATAATGCCCCGTTCAATTGCCCAGGGCTCGTATCGAAATGTTTTCCAGAATTCAAGCTCTAAAATTTATTAACTTTAAAGAAGTACGTGCCAAATTTCATTTTGTTCAACGTTTAAGCACGTTGGTTGGTATAAGCATGGCAATTACCTCCCTATTTACTTATCAGCGGTTTTTTAACCGGCTATAAAATGACTACTAAAATATCTCATAATTTGCGTTCAGTGATTTTTATTATTTACACGAAATACCTGCTGTTGAATATCTTTTAGCCAAACTAAATTAATGAATCTACGTATCTGGCGACCGACACAAAAAAATAATATTTTTTCCCATATAACAGAGCTCCAGATAGTGGAATTTTGTTCTACTCGGCACATCAATGTCGATCTGCAAGATCCCCGTCGTGTGCATCTGGAAAAGCCTGCATAAAATAATGTTCAGTTATATCAAAAAGTTTTAAAAAAATATTTACCTTGTCTAGGCGGTGGTTGTACTATTGGAATATCTCTAACTTGACTTAAAAATATAGCTACGTTTTGAGTCCCAAGATATTGGTTTTCTTCTATTGGTCTTGAAAATTAAAAATAATTATATTAATTATTATGGATACTCGTTCAATTTACAACTTGCGACAGCTTATTGCTAATAACGCGTCAACATTTTTTGCTGAACGACTGTGGTGTAGAATGTGATAAATATTATTAATTAACTGTTAATTGAGATTTGTTTCACCTTTTAATTAAATAATGTTTTTGTGAGAATCTATAGTCATATTTTTCCCTTGTACACGTAACAACCCATTTTATTATTTACTAAAAAGTTATTCTTCCCACAACGTTATATTATCAACCAGTTAAGATTCCTATCTACTACCTACATGGTTTTGATGCATTTACACGCACGGTTTGTCACCTTGAAGTAATTTTAATTAAATAGTTGCATGCCAGATATCTATAAACGCCTAATTTAACCCTCTATTGCCAGCTCAACGTGATGTAATGCTTATGGAAAAGGTGGACGCACTCTATGGATGGGTGGCACATAATGTTCAATAAAATTGCATCATATGAGACTTTTTTTGAGATACTAAATTGCGTCACGTCATAGAAAAATGCTAAAAGGTATTTTTCGACAAAAGCGAGCACTTGTCGAAAAAATCTAATAATAGTGACATACTCAAAACTATTACAGGAGAGAACGACGAAACGATCTCCGTCTCGCATATTCTCGATCCCACTGGGAATAACTCCTTTGGCTCCCTTTTTCGGCCTATCCAGTTTTTCGTTTCTCTTTGATTTTGTTTTCGTACTTTCGCTTTTTTTCGTGCTTCCTTCTTTGTGGTCGGCCCACTCGAAACGCTCAACATATGCCATAAATATATCCCAGAGGTCGCCCGCGGAAATATCTGTAACAAGCGAAAAGTTTTAGCATATTTGTCACTATCAGATAAAGAGGAATCGAGTTCCAATTCAAGTCACAGCTTTGGGCCAAACCTTGACTATTGGAATACATATCTTAAAATCTCGTGATTCACAAAAACTTACCAGTTCATGTTAAAGCGCAATATTTCAAAATTGAAATCAGATTCAAAATATAGCATTCAAACAGTTACGTAAAAGTTGTTTTTAAAAGTTCATGGTTCAATAAAAAAATATTGTCAGTTGGATTAAAATAACAAGCAGCTCGAAAGCAGCCTCGAAACAGCAAGATTTTGATCAATACATGTAGCTACATATCTTAAAACTGAAAGAAAATTGAACAAGAATCTAGAAGATGAAGTGGAAAAAATATTTGGCTGTAACATTATGATGTTATTGTTTGAGTATCGGCAGTAACGAAATCAATTTCAATACGGAATTGCTTGAACAAAGTCTGTAAATGATAAGTTTGGCTTAGCACCAGTGGTTCCGGTTAGTGTAGTTAATTGTTTTGATGCTTCAACATAGAAACACAGAATTTTAAGTGATTGTTGATAAGTATGACGAAGGCGTTCCTATAGGTCATACACTCTCAATTTCAAAAATGCTGATGAAAAGTGACAAACTCTTTAACGTAGATCCGGCAAAAATGTTAGCAGAATTCAAATTCAAAGAAGCTTTATTGTCCGAATACTTAGGACAAAAAGAAAAGAAAGGAAGTTAGTTTAATTAAAAACAAGCCAATCTAAATTTAACTAAGATAGTCAAGCCCAATTTCTATTAAGACAACAAAGGATAAAATATAAAATAGGACCACTATTTATTTAATATTTGCACAAATAAAATGAGACACGAAATGTCACAAAATATAATATCAAGGAACAAATTAAGCACAAAAGCAATATACATTTAACGGCTGTATAAAATTCACACACAATACAGGTAAAACATAAAATACAATAAAGAGCTTAAACATTTGTTTAGTTTAAAAATAACTCCTCTAAAGTGTATTGTACCTTTGATAACAAAAACTCCTTCATTCTATTTCTGAACTTCTTACAATTTTCGTTTTTTCTTATTTTTAAAGGTAAATAATTAAAGATCTTTTTTCCATTATAAACAAATGAGTTTTTGACCAAAGCTGCATGTGGAATAGCCAAATGTAGGAGATAATGACAGCGAACAATATAATGACTATATTTTTTTATAAACAATGCATACAGTTTCCAGTATAAAAATACTACAAAGAGTTAAAATTTATTGTTCCAAAAAGAGATGACGACACGGATAACGCTTTCTAACTCTACACAAATTTCTAATGGCTCTTTTCTGAAGAACAAACACTGATTCAAACAGATACCTAGCCCAAAAGCCCATATGAAAGGTTAGACTGGCAAAATAAGCAGTCCTAGCAATATCCTATCCAAGGTTGTCCCATATAACCCTAAGAGCGTAGCAGCTTGATGCAATTTTAATATTTAAAATTCTGATATGTTCATGAAACATTAAAGGATAAACGATTTGAATCATACCACTCCTTTATAAGAGACACATCATGTTGACTGACCACCTCTCCTTTATAAGACACATCATTCTGAATGACCACAGTGAGCCTCTCGACATCAGGACCATGCCATAGTACCGTCTGATCACCTGTAAATGCAGTAATTTTTCCACTGATTGGAAGGTGAGCAAGGTCATTCACTAAATGGGTCCCCGAGGTACACCTACATTCAAAAATTCAGAAGTGGACTCTTCATTGTTAAAAATGACAGACTGTGATCGCTCCAAAAGATAGGAACTGAACCACTCTAGAGTTGCTTCTCTACTTCATAAATCTCCAATTTTGTCAACAGTGTTCCATGATTCACGCAATCGAACGCTTTCGATAGATCACAGAACACTGCTGAAGCCTTGTCACCAATATTTAGTTGGATGTAGAGTTGTTCCAACAAACCAAAAATAACATCATTTGTGCTCTTTTCAGCTTGAAAGCCGAACTGTGATGCACTTAAAGACTTGCACTAGTTTTTCAATTATCTTGGATAGAGTAGAAAGTAGAGCAATTAGGCGGTAGTTGGAGGGAAGATTGTGACCTCCGCCTTTAAAAGAGGTATAATTAAAGCTTTTTTAAGCAAGTTGGGAATTTTCCATTATTGAATGACACATTTACCGCTACGGCTAATGCATCCAGGAAGAGCCTCGAAAACTTAAGTGAAACCTTATCCGTGCCAGATGCATTAATTCCCAAAGTAGAAGTGGGAAAAAGAGAGAAGGTTTCTGTTATAGATATATGACTTAGGTAATCTAGTGGATCTTTTTTAGAGTTAATTTTACCAGAGAGGTTACCAGCGATGCTACAGAAGTAGTTAAGGGCATTGGGCTTTGGGTCAGAAAAAGCGGAAAAACGGTTTTTCCTCTTACTTTGTTAACATACTTCAAGGATTCCTTGATTTTATTTGAGACTGCTCTATTTAATTTTTATTATATATTCTTTTTGTCATTTTAATTGCTCTTTTAATTTATTGAAACATAATGCTTTTTTTAACTGCAGACCCTCATTTTCCGCGCTTTTTTCTTCAGAATTTTTTTTTGCAAACAGTTCGTAAAAATATTTGCTAAAGCACCTATTAAGCGTGAAAACATTGAACAATTTAATCAAAAAAAAAATGTCAAAAGATGATTCGGAAACAGAATATTCTTTTTGCTGTCGACTGGGCTCTTTTGACTTGGATTTTTAAAATTATTTAGCTCATTTTCTGTTAGTTTCGGTTGGTTAGCTCTGGCTTGTTTTTTAAGTTAAAAATGCATAAAATTAATGACAAAATGAGCAACTCACCAATAGTACGTTGGTTTTTATGGAAGCGACATGCTTATTTAGACATTATCCCCATCCATTCGATACATATCAGGAGAGGGATGGAAATAGACGAGTGTCGCTAAAGGCTATATAGCTAATTTCACTCAAAACTTAACGGAAGTTGCTAAGAGGGGATCTTAAGGGAAGTAAGAGCCGTAGGAGCCAAATAGGTTTAGGTGAAATTAAAATTAGTGCGCAGGACTTTGCGCCTATAAGATTACATATCTTTAACTGTAAAATTAATATATTTTTGTTCTTTTGTTGTTTTTTCCTCGAAGTTTAAAGGACACTGTCTATTACACCACTGACAAGTGCAAATCTTATTTCAAGCCAAATTATTGCTTAATATATTTTTAGTATTTCCCATTTTTGATTTTGTTCAAAAACAGAAAGCAATAATAAATAAAAATGTAATGTGTGGGGTTCCCATCCCTACTTCGAATGCCCTACCGGCCGACGTATACGGTTCATACTTAAAACAGACAATTTCGCTTTGATCTAAGTCCTTTCATAATTCGATAAGTTCCTCCAATTCCTTCAAGTTTTGTCGCCTTTGGCTTGGAAGACGCCTACCAAGGAAATCCCTGAAATGATTGAGGTCGAGGCTATGCAAGATAGTTCCCAACGATAAGACCTGTATGGAATTGAGCTTTGTCATGCATACGCAAAATATTTAAGATAGTGTTCAAGAATATCTGTAATGTATTTTTTT